>PYAF01001175.1:3373322-3390450 GCA_007407185.1 Glycine tomentella
TTCATCACTATTACGGCTGCTGCACTGTTCACACGTACGACACTGTTCATACGTACGGTATTATTCATACGTACGGCACTATTTACACGTACGGTACTATTCATACGTACGGCACTATTCATACGTACGGTACTGTTCAGAGATGGAGGGCACCATAGCACATGATGGTGATATGTTCAAACTCACCGCAGAGAACTACTCATACTGGAAAGACGGACAAGGAATGGGAGATCCTGAGTCGGAAGGCGGTGGCCACGATCAGGAAGCATATTGATAAAAGTCTCTTTGAGCACGTGTCCGAGTTCACAAATGCGTATGGATTGTGGCACAAGTTAGAGTCCATGATTCAGAAGAAGACTCCGAGAAACAAGGCTCACCTGGTTCGCCGGCTAGTGAAGCTGGAATATAAGGACGGGATGAGTATGATTGAGCACCTCAGCACATACAAAGGTATTGTGAACCAGTTGTCCAAGGCCGATATGAGAATGGACGACGAGTTGCAAGCTCTGTTGCTCTTGAGCTCGTTGCCAGAGAGTTGGGATACTCTGGTAGTTACGTTGAGTAACTCGGCGTTAGAAAGGAAACTGGAGATGGATGTCGTGACCGACAGCCTCCTGAATGAGGAAGCCAGGAGGAGAGAACGGGGTGCAAGCAGCAGTGGAGATGCCATTGTTGTGGAGCAGAATAAGTCCGACAACCGAGCTCGAAGTCGGAGCCGATGTCATGACAAGAGGGATAAGTCTCAAGATAGGTCAAGACCGAAGAGTGAACTGAAGTGCTTCTACTGAGAGAAGCCCGGACACAGGAAGGCAGACTGCTGGACTCTGAAGAGAGATGAGCAGAGCGGGTCGGTGAAGTCCGACCAGGGCAAGAAGGAGGCTAAGAGCACCACGGCTGTGATAGCTAGTGTTGGGCTCGAGGTGTTTATACTTGGCGAGGACATTGTGAATGTCGCCCTAGATGATTGGACCTGGATAGTGGATTCAGGTGCTTCTTTCCACGTGACCCCTCACAGAAAGTTTTTCTCCTTCTATCAGAGTGAAGAGTTTGGGGCTGTGAAGATGGGAATCAGGTGACCAGCCAAATTGTTGGCATTGGTGAGGTGACTCTGACGTCGGAAGTTGGATGTCGGATAGTCCTGAGGGACGTGAGGCATGTGCCTGACATGCGGTTGAATCTAATCTCGGTTGGTAAACTTGATGACGCCGGATTAGTGAACAGCTTTGAGAGTTGTAGATGGAAGCTATCCAAGGGAAGCTTGGTGATTGCTCGTGGAAAGAAGGAAGACTCCTTGTATGTGATGCAAGGAAAGATGAATGGCGGAGAAGCCAACACCGTGTTCGGTGGATCAAGCCTAGAGCTGTGGCATAAGCGTCTCAGTCACATGAGTGAGAAAGGGCTTGAGATTTTGGAGAAGAAAGAGCTTTTGACCGGGTTGAAGGGACAAGTGCTGGAGAGTTGCTCGCACTGTCTAGCTGGAAAGCAGCACCGGGTCTCATTTGCGAGGCCGGATCAACCCCGGAGATGGAGGTATTTGCTAGACCTCGTCCATACTGATGTTTGCTCCATGTCTGAGAGATCGATTGGAGGCGCACAGTATTTTGTCTCTTTCATTGATGACCACTCCCGCAAAGTGTGGACATATCCTTTGAAGACTAAGGATCAAGTGCTCCAGTCGTTCAAAGAATTCCATGCCATGGTGGAAAGGAAGACTGGAAGGAAGTTGAAAGTGGTCAGATCGGATAATGGTGGAGAGTACCGAGGTCCCTTCAAAGCCTATTGTAGAAAGGCCGGGATCAGGTTGTAGAAGATGCCTCCCAAGACACCTCAGCTGAACGGATTCGCTAAGAGGATGAATCGGACTATTGAGGAGAAAGTCCGGAGTATGCTATCCAACGCAGGGTTGTCGAAGGCATACTAGAGAGAAGCCGTGAGGACGACTGTTGATTTGATCAACCTTTCACCCCATCACGGCCACTTGAAGGAGAAATTCCAGAAGATGTCTGGACAGGTCGGAAAGCCATCTATGATCACCTGAGGGTGTTCGGATGCCGAGCCTTCGTGCACGTCCCCAAAGATGAGAGGGGGAAGCTGGATGCGAAGACGAAGGAGTGCATATACCTCGGATTGCCGAGAACCGAGTTTGGTTTCAGACTTTGGGATCCAATCGGGAAGAAGATTGTGAGGAGTCGAGATGTAGTCTTTCATGAAGATGAGACCATCCATGACATCTCGAAGCCCGAAGTCTGGGTTACTGTCCGAAGAGAAGAACCCGTTCCTCTTGTGCATGCTGAAGCAGGGGGAGAAACTGAGGACATTGCTGGAGGCGATGTGGATGAAGATGAAGATGATGCCCAGCAAGTTGATGCCGGGGTCCAGATAGATGAAGAGCCGGATTCCGAAGGTGAAGAAGAAGAGCCGAGGTACCCCACTAGAGAGAGAAGACCTTCTTCGAGATATCCACCCGACAAGTATACCATCATTGCCGAGGAGGGAGAACCTCAAAGCTATGATGAGGCAGTGTAGAGTTCAGACCGAGCTGAATCGGAGAAGGCCATGCAGGACGAGATGAGGTCACTGCATGAGAATCAAACGTATGAGCTGACCGAGCTATCCAAGAGAAGGCTGGCTCTGAAGAACAGGTGGGTGTATAAGATCAAGCAGGAGGAAGTCGGCCAGAAGCCGAGGTTGAAAGCCCGGATTGTAGTAAAGGGCTGCAATCAGAAGAAAGGGGTAGACTTTGATGAAATTTTCTCTCTTGTTGTGAAGTTGACCTCGATCCGATCAGTATTGGCCATGGCAGCGACAATGGATCTGGAGGTAGAACAAATGGATGTGAAGACGACATTTCTTCACGGTGAACTGGAAGAAGAAATCTTCATGGACCAACCTGAAGGATTTGAAGTGCCAGGTTGTGAAGGCAAAGTATGCCGACTACGAAAGAGTCTCTATGGCTTGAAGCAAGCCACTATTAGTAAACTCAAGGTGAAAGAGAACAATCCAGAGCCGATGGTTCGACTCGGCAACCAGCCCTGACAAGTAAGAAGGCAGATCCCTGAATATGGAGATCTTGGATTTCTGAACATGGAGAATCCATTGTATCGAAAGTCTTCCTGGCGCGGCCAGGTACAGCGTGTCCCGCAAGTGTTGCGGCGGTACAAGCCACTATTAGTGAATTGAAAAAAGGCTTCCGTTCGAGGGGGAGGTTATCATGTGGATGCACGCTCAAAGCACATTGACGTGCGCTATTATTGGATCCGAGATGTGTTAGAAGATAAGTTCCTACATCTCGAGAAGGTACATACAGATTTGAACTGGTCAGACATGTTGACGAAGACAGTTCCAACATGAAAGTTCAAAGATTGCTGTAAAGGTGCTGGTTTAATAACCCCATTCAATTAAGTCGAAAGGGGGAGATTTGTTGGCTGTTTCTCCTTAATTGAAGAAACTTTTTCAAACCAAGCGGGCCCACGGAAGAAAAAGAAGCGCAGGAGAAAGAAGAAAACACGGAAGAAAGAAAAGAAAGAAGAAAACGCGTAGCGGTGCAGAAGAAAAACGCGGTACGTACACGGAGAGTTTTCCCTATAAATAGGGATTCATTTCTTCAGTTTTCAGAGAGCAGAAGAAGATGTAAACCTGAGAGAAAAAGTTCCTCAGAGAGATGAGAGAGTTCCTCTTTAAAGAGAGTGAGATAGTTCCTCTTTAAAGAGAGTAAGAGAGTTCCTCTTTAAAGAGAGTGAGAGAGTTCCTTTTTGAAGGGAAAGAGAGAGTTCCACCATATTGGTGAGGTATAAATCCTCCCAGTGAGAGATAAAAATAGTGTGAGCCATCCTTAGTGGTTGAGAGATATATTTTGAGTGTATACCTCTAGTCTTACTAGAGAGATCATCTTTGTAATCCTACTTTCATAGTAGATGTTTTTCTGGACTAATGTCCCGTGATTTTACTCTTCACATTGAGGAGGTTTTCCACGTTAAAATCTTTTTGTGTTCTCTGGGTGATATTTTTCTGCTTCTATATTTTCCCATTTCTGACAGATCTATTCCGCTTCCGCAAATAGATGGGGTTACCGACCCAACATTATTTAATGGTACAAATTATTATAGTCTTTGTCAATTTTCTCATAATACATATTGAGTTGTATTAATTCTTCCTGATAAATAAAAAACTTGATTAACTATGTATCATGTAGAGATTAAGAGAGACTATAATCACGTGGATGGATGGATCATGGATGGATGACGTTACCAACTGTTGTCACCTCTCTGTGATTAGTGCTCAGCAACTTCCGAATATGGCACGCTGGAAAAAATAAAAATACATCTTTAGAATGTGATAATTAGTTCTTATATTTTACACCACCAACCATGTCCTTTTCGCGATTAAAAGCAATATTGCTCAACAAAATAACATAAATGCAAGCCAATCAATGTTAATTGTTGTAATGTATAATAATAAAAATGTCACATAACATCAAATGAAGACTGGAGAGTAATAACACCAGACCTTGTTCCGGCTGAGAATCGATATTCCGGCAAGCCATAAACAAAACGACAAAGAGAAACTTATTTTTTTGGACCGAAAAGTGAGAAACCAAAACCTCTACTGTTCCCAGGTTTTGTAGACCAATGGCCTATTCCATCCACAACTCCTCACTGGTCTTATGGGCCCAAGGAGAAGTTTCTCCTCCACTTTGTTGCGTGTTTTGTCTTTTCTAATTTATTATTATTATTATTATTATTGACATGATAAATACTATTTTTTTAATTCTACAGGTACTAAATGGTTTACAATAACACATATATATTGTTCGACTAATTAAGCTATGTACTCTTTTGGGACATGGTAATTAAATACTAATTATGGTAATATGGAGTGATTTTTACCTAGCTAATTTATCTCTTAACATTTTATTTTTCTATATCACAACAATATATATTGTTGTATTTGAGAATAAGTGAAAAACTTAGTAATAATGGATCCCAAAATGATGAAAACTTAAACTTATTTTAAGAATTAAAGATTTTTTTAAATAAAATATAAATAAATGAAAACACCCCAGACCACATGACATAGGATGACATAATTCTTTTATAAATGCTTTTATAAATAATTAAATAATTTTAATAATTTTATGTACGGCCTCCGTTCCTATTTATAAGTTGCAACTTTTTAAACTTTTTTATCCCATTATATAAGACTCAATCCATATTATCTCATGTATCAATTATTTTAGACTAAAAATATCCCCAATTAAATAAAAGAGAGGTTATATTAACATATATTTAGAAAAAAGATAGTGACAATGATATTTTTGAAAAATTATATAAATTTAGGATAAATTTATTGCTATCAACTTAATTAAATATATATTTTTTTTAATTTTGATGAATTAGGTAATTGAATTTTATAAATAGGAAAAGAGGTAGTCTTAATTTTTATCATAGTAGAACAAATTTTTCAAAACTAAAATTAAAAAATCTTGAGAATGATTAAATGAAATAAATTTGTTATTGATTGAAAATGTATTGTTAAAATGACTTTGATTATTATATAGTTTAAATTATTTTGAAAGACAAATTCTAAATAAAATTATAATCATTTTTATAAATTGTTTTTATAGAAGATTTCTTCTTAAAGTTCAATTTATGCCTAGATAAATGATAAAAGCTGACCCTTACTTCGTTGGAAAATGACTATATTATTACACATGCACATATATGGGATATATAAAGTAAAAAATTAGAGATGACGTTAATCATACAATACCTGAATGATTGGTTATACTTAAAACTAACTTTGACAATCCACATATATAAGATCATATCATCTTACATTTTCAACTTCCCCCTAATAATTAAGCTCCTACCTAGTTTTTGCTGTGATTTGGCCCAAAAGAAGCTCCTCTCAAAATCGAAAAATTGCCACTTTTAGAGCATGTAAATTATGTAGGAATTCCGGAAGAAAAAAAAATGTGACTTAGGAAGCATGGAGTCATGTACAATGACACACCATGCAGTCTGAAAAAGGGAAACACGACATATACATAATAACACATTGATATTTATCAAAATGTATCTTGAATTGTTGAGTCATGTTTGACACAGTGTCTAGTGTCTACACATGTAGAGAGTGAATATGATTTCTTTTGTACTTCATATACTACGTTATTACGTAATTAATAAATACTAACTGTGGTCCATGGCTAACTCCTAACACCAATGATGGGAATAACAGTATTTAGTGTGAGTAATTAAAGCTATGTGATCCAATTTCGATTAAGACAATTAGACAACTCAAGGTACTCGATCAGGAACGCCATTTGATTAATGCTTGTTTGTGATTGATAAAATTTTGAAAAACGATCACTTAATTTTTTAATTTTTTGAGAGATGACAATCTAAAATTTTCAGGAAGAAAAAGACTTACTGGAGACAAAGGTTTACTTGCATCATCGATGATGCAAACGTCCATTAGCACTAAGTGAAAAAATAAGGTCAACTTAATCGAACAAGCAAAGTTCTTATATAATTCATGTTCCTTAATTTATTTTTGGTAAACTGAGCATCCATATACTAGTAATAAATAATAATAACACATAATGATAGTCATTTTCTTGGTTAGGGGGACTTTGGTCCCTCTCATTTCAAGTACATGTTAGCAACACGAAATGTTGCAACTGTAGGAGAAATAGGAACATATTCTAGCGAATCTACTTATAGAAAAGGATAGAATGCAGAGTTGGGAACATAAAGCAGGAGCAGGGAAGGGAGAAGAAACAAAAAGCAAAGAACAAAGAGTAGAGGATAGAAATACACATTAAATTCTGGCCACCAGATATTTGGAAAAAAAAAGTTGAAAATATTACTGATGACAATGATGCACTAAAGAAAGAATCCATTTTCCATTTTAGTCCTCTAGCCTAAATATTCCAACCAAGAAGAAACAACAATTGCCAAAAATGGAAAAAGATAAGTTCGTACCATGGAATAAAATCTTTTGCATTACTTTTCATATCTGATATTTATCAATCAGAAAACTGCAAAAGACCTTGAATCTGATTTTGTGTAATTCAATATCACAAGTTCCTCTTCCCAATCTATACCTTAGGAAATAAGTAACAATGTAACATACCTGACATAACTTGTTTTTCATTGTCATAAAACACATAAAGTACGGCTCAATAAGTAATTGTAATACACTTGATACAAAAGGCAAAATACAACTCCATTTTTTTAAGGTGTTGAATTTCCAAAATGGGAAAGGAAAAAAAAAAAGAAAAAAAAAAAGGGAATAGAAGGTGCTAAGAGTCACTATGGCTGTAGTCTGTAGACTCAGTAGAAAGTGTACAACATCTGTATCCAACTAGTGATAATTCTAAACTTTTTTCATTTTTGTCTGTCCACTTGCTTAGGAATTAGTTCTGGGATATTATAGATGTATTTGACATAATGTTAACATTTTGAAGGACATAGTCATTAAATTTTAAGGCAACTTAATTGAGAAATGATACTTGTACAATAAAATATACAACTTAGAGAGTGAAAGAGATAAAAAGAAAAAAAATTGAATTTAAATTGTAATAAATGATAGGATTGAGGAAAGAGATACATACAAAATATATGATGTTGTATAAATTATTGTACAACTTGTTTTATGTGTATTATAACTCAATTTAATTTGTCTTATCAACAAAAGACCTACTCTTAGACAGTGTATCTATATAGAAGTTAGGGTGTAGGTAAAAGTATGGCAGCTAGTGTTCTAAATTATGGTTGTGGTCGCAGTTATGTTGCGATGTTTGATATCGTGGAAAATTGCAAACAAATGCAATTAATTTGACCAAGCGCAATGTGGTTGTAGGGAGCAGTTAAAAACAATGATGACAGCTAATTATTTTCTGTGATGACGATATATTGTTCTACTAGGATATTTCATCAAATCAGCCATCAACTTTCCAAGTCAGTTTCCTTTAGAAAGTTGAGGCTAACATGAAAGAATAATGTGAAAAAAGACTTTCTATCGGTATATATAAGACCAAATTTGCATCCCAACTTCACAAGTAACCAGGGACATCCTAAGTTTAGCACAACATTCTTGAACTATGTCTAACAATGAACGTGCATTTGGGGTGATGTATGTGAAATTCAAGCCTCACCTTCTCATGATTCTAGTTCAGCTGGTTATTTCGTTTCTCTATTTCCTAGTAGAAGCTTCATTAAACAAAGGGATGAACCCTCATGTCTTTGTTACCTATCGGCATGCTGTTGGGGGCATAGTTGTGCTTCCTTTTGCTTACATTCGTGAAAGGTACATCCTATAGTCATATGTTATGTGCTTCTTAATTATGGTTGGACATGCTCATGTCTTCAAAAGCTTTGTTAAAATAATGCTAGTTCATTGTTGATACTTTATTCCAGTTAGCAAGTTATGCACTTGCATAAGTACTCATGCTAAACCTATGACATTGTATGAACTTCGACTAGAAGAACCATTTTCATGTTCAAGTGTCGACTTTCATTCATATCTAATTCCTTCTTTGCAGAAAAACATGGCCAAAGTTGACTTTGACGATGTTCCTGGAGCTATTTTTTCTTTCCCTCTTCGGGTATTGTTCTCAAATTACATTTTTTTTAAACACAAATGTAGTAATTTAGATCTAACGTAATCAAGAAGAAACTTACATTTAACTTTGTTGTCTTTCACTATGAAAAACAGGATCAGTCTTACTCTGAACATGTTTTTCGCAAGCTTGAAATATACCACTCCTTCCTTTGTTGCATCCATGATTAACACAATCTCACCTCTTACTTTTATAATTGCAGTTGGACTCAGGTGAGTTGCTGAAATTAAACTGTTTTCAAGAATAGTCATATTGTTGTGAAATTAGCGAAGTCCTACAACAATAACAAAACAAGAGCTTTATTTTGACTTTTATTTTCCATGATTCTTTTAAACAGGCTAGAGGTTGTTGATGTTAAGAAGCCTCGTGGGATGGCTAAAGTTTTTGGAACTGTATTATCTTTGATTGGCGCGTTGATAATGATTTTGTATAAAGGGCATACGATACAAAGCTTACGGGGTGCACCCTTCAATGTCCGAGGCAAATTGGTTCATAATAACTGGATTAAAGGATCAATTTTGTCTGTTGCAAGTTGCATATCATGGTCTTTATGGTACATACTACAGGTATATTTATCTATAAAAAAGTTATATCATCAGTTCATCACAACTTCAGCTACAGTAACTTGTTGATAATTTTGAGTAGAATTTCATAAAATCAAGGTAAAAAGAATAATACAGTTTTTGACAGCACGGGAAGTAATCTGTACACGTTTTTTGAACTAGCCCTAGAAAGAACAAAATTTACAAGGGATTAAAATGCCAATTTTCCTATTCGTTTTTGGGTCAGGACCCTAGGGCCGTTTTTTTTCTCAAAGGTGATTTCGAGAATCAACCAATCGGAATATACATGCATTCAGAGATTTTGAAAATAGTAAAAAGTAAAAACAAACAATTGTGGGGGTGGGATGGAGACCATGGACATCAAAGCTTATGGTTATTTGCTTGCCTTGTAGGCAATCATAGTGAAGAAATATCCCGCACAACTGTCACTAACAGCATGGATAAATTGCATCGGTGCAGCACAGTCTGCTGCCTTTACTGTACTCGTGCAACGCAAGCCCACAGCATGGTTCATTACATCCACTGTTGAACTCTGTTGCATTTTTTATGCAGTAAGTAAAAAGCATTACGAGGCTGAAATTAAAAAAAAAAAAAAGTAAGATCAAATTAAAATAAAATCCTAACATAGTCTCACGTGAGTTATGACAGGGAGTTATATGTGGTGGTTTTATTATATTCAGTCAATTCTGGACCGCAGAACAAAAAGGGCCAGTCTTTGTGAGCATGTTTAATCCGCTTGGAACAATTTTGGTGGCAATCCTAGCATATTTTGTTTTTGGGGAGCAACTTCATACTGGCAGGTAGAGTACATTTGACTGTTTAAGCACAATCATGTCCTTGTTTCGACAGTTGAAGTTATGTTTTTCTGTTTCAGTTTATTGGGAGTGGTCATTGTTATCATTGGCCTATACTTGCTGTTATGGGGAAAAGAAAGTGACGGAGATTGCAAGTCACAGCAATCTTTTCCAACTCATGTTGAGCAGAAGGAATGTAGGACGCAGATAAAGACTTCAGCTGAGCAAGAGGTACCACAGATGAACGTATCACATGCCACAAATTAATGGCTAATATGGCCCAATTATTGCAGAAAACAAATACACTAACAATAAGGTGTTTTTTGCTCTACGATTACGAGAAGTGATTATAAAATGTAACTTGAGGAATTATGTTCACTTGTAGAAAAAAAATTGGCCTAGACAACGTGTTATTATTCAGTTAGTAGTAAACTGTCATTAACTTGTGTTGCTTTGACCCGTTTAATTTTAATGTTTAGGCTACAAAGAAAGATGAGATTATTTCCCTCCCCGAATCTCCCCCAAACCAGAAGAAATATAAAAATATATTTAAAGGGATAAAAAAAATAGCAATTTCAAAGAAACATAAAGCCAATGATGCCATAATCTAGTTCAAATAGATAAATATTGATCAGCTTAAATTAGGATGCCCAGTATAATATCCTGTACCAAAAAGCACTGCCAATCCACCCTAGGTAAATGATTAAAAAGGAGTGTTTCCATTTGGCTGTATTGTGATACTCAAAATTTACAGAACAGCACAGCCAATCCAACCAAAAAGAATGTACAAGATTGGACAACTACAAGGAACTCAAAAAAACTCAAAAAAATAAAGTGCATCTACGAGCAGCCTAAAAGACAGTACAAAACAGCAGTGGCCTTAATAAACCTCCAATGGTACTTTCAATTAATTTATCTGTCTCCTTGCTCCCTATGTTGCTTCTTCAAGAGATGCTCGAATGGTTTCAGGGCTCAACATTTTATTTATGCTACCAAAAACACATGCATAAAACCAAAAGAATGGAGAAGGTAAGGTACATAGTTAAAATAGTAAATTCAAAATAGAGAACACACTTAAACCAAAGGAACTTACAATAATAGCAAATCCCCACTAGAGACATGCTTCTCAGAAATCCATTCTGGTGCTAGTTCTTGCAACAAATTTAGCTGCTCTTCAACTTCACCTGAAGAATACAAACCAGAAAAGTTTAGTGTTCAGAAAACTATAAAATAGTAAATCATTTTTGCATAAATCAGTGCCTTACTTCTGTCAGCAATATCACATCGGCTTGAGATTATCTTGCTTACAAGCTCTGCTTTAGTGATACAATTCCGCTGTCGAAGCAACCCTCTAATCATGTCAAAGAGCTTAGGGAGGCTAGCTATATTTTTCTTTCTTTTCTTTGCTTGTGTGATAGCTGGGTCTCTTTCCTCCATTGCCAGTCTTTCCTTTTCTCTAATCTGCAAGAGACACAGTTAATGTTGGTCACACTCTTAAAAAGGGTTAAAGTAAACCTAAATAGATCTTGGGTCCAATATTACTGAATATAAAAGTGACGCTGAAATAAATTATGTTCAATGTACCCACGAATCATCCATATGCACTCACTAGTGAAAAAATACAGAGCATTAATTAGACGTGATCAGACAATAAGTAATAAGGTGAAGCAAAGCCTCAATACTAACAAGTAAGATCATATTTGTTTTTTCAGTCCACTTTCAATATTTAAGAAAATTTAACGATAGTTAATAATTTTTCCTAGCAAAGTAGGTCCAATGTCAAATGGAAGCCATGGCTGTAAAACTTTTACCAATGCAATAAGATGCTTTAGCATTTAAGCTAATCAACTTATAAAGGAAATTTAAAACCATAGGATCTTTTACTATCAAAACAAATAAAAAGGATCTGTAACATGTGGCACATCGTGAAAAAATGGCATACCGATTGGATAAATTCTTCTTGGAGGATGTCAGAAATATCATCCTTATTCTTCACTGGAGTGTCAAATTTCAATGACCTTGAACGAGGTGGACGCCGAGCTAACTTGTTCAAAGAACTGATAGAGTGGTCATCTGGGCTCATATAATGTCTTTTGGGTGACCGCAAGGCAGGTGTGGCACTCATCAACCTAATTGGAGTAGAAACAAGTTTAGCTGGAGTTGAAGTGGCATCAATGCTGTTGAGATACCCATCTTTGTTTTTTGTATACTCGTTTGTTTTGGTTGGTGTTGACATGGCATCAATGCTCTTGAGAGACCCATCTTTGTTTTCTGTGTACTCAATGGTTTTAATTGGAGTAACAGGGTGAGCACTGGATGATTCCAGAGAAGCACAAATAGTTAGACAACTTCCACTACTAGCTACTTCTGAAGCAAACTTAGCTGGGGAAGTTTTCAGATGAGATTCAGTATCCACAAAGGGTGGATTTTCCTTCCGGCTTGACTCTGAAACTGGAAAAGCCAGGGGCTGTAATGAATCTAACAGAGGATTTTGCTGTACATCATCTGCTCTAAAGGATGGAGCAATGTGAGAAGGTGCTGCCAGATGCTCATTAGGAAATTCAACTGATGTATTGAGAGGTACAGACAATTTTTCATCTAAGTCTGCATTATTGACAATGTCACTATAGCGCATGCAGGGTGGCAATTTTGTTGGGAGGCGAGTTTCCAACATGTCCATAACACTGTCTTTCTTTTGGCGATTGAATGGCTCAGGCAATGTCCCTTCTGGAATTTCATCACCCTACACATAGAAGCATCCTTCAGACCATATAATGTGTGATTAAAAAGTAATTAGTGTGATTGCAGTAGTAATTGCTCATTATAAAAAAAAACGGACTCATTAAAAATTATCATCCTTATGAATTCATCCAAAAAGAGGACAAGACTTACGTTGGAACAACATCTCAAGGACTCGGCCTTGGCCACAAGAAATTCTCAACAAATACTATACCATTAGCACACCTATACTAATCTAGAATAAGAACAACCACAATCAGGAACAAAACTACACAACCACTCAGTGCAATGATTTGCAGGAACAAAAATCAAATAAAAATATCATTGGCAATAAGAAATGCTTCACCATAAATCTCATATAAAAGATATGCTAGTAGGAATTGTTGTGTCCCACCTCAGGATGAGATTCCCAAAATTCTTTTAACCGAGCCCGAAACACCTTCTTCAGCGACACTCTCCCACGTTGTTGGGGCAGCTTGGTGGCGTCAGCCTCCACCGCATCAGGGTCTAAAGAAATGTGAATATCCGGCTTCATACAACTCGTCCGTTCATCAAGCACTAGATGCTTCCTAAGAACAATAGCCTTAGGCAAGATAAATTTCAACTGGGCTAGATGACAGTGAGTAAACCTCCTAAACAAGCCAAATCACACAATTCCATGATTAAACCCTCAAACCAACATATCGACATAAAAAACATTAACAAAATATCAAGAAAAATAAAAATAACCTAGATGAGTTCAGTGGTACCTGTCAGTTAAAGATTCAATCCTTGAACTGATTGAAGTAAAGGTTGGAGTCCACCGTTTCAGACGGTGCAGTGAAACCAAAGTATCCAAGCGATTGAAGAACTCATCCAAAATTTCATATCTGCACACACACATAAGAAATCAATAACAAAAATTCAAAAAATATTCGAAATTTAAATAAAAAAAAAAATAAAGATGTAAATTACTTTTCGGGAAGTTTAGAGTATTCATCTTCAGTAGTCAAGGGTTTACTGGGAGAAGAAGGCCACAGTGAGATCTGCCTCCTGACACTTTTGCTCAGCGACGACGATGACGACGTCGTTTCAGTGCATTGCTTCTGATCCTGCAAGCGCTTGCAGGCGGCCTTTCTGATGTCGGCGACGGAGAGCGCAACGCCGCGGTTGCGGATTCGTTGCGGCGGCTTCTCCGGCGTCTTGGAGCTGAACTGAGCGTGGCTTGGGGCTTGGGATTTGGAGCTTCGGAGATTGGGTTTCTTAGATCTGCCTGCATCTGAGGATTTGTCCATGGTGATTGATAGAGGATCAGTGATGTTTAATTAATGCGAGGAATGAATAATTAGGGTGAATTCTTCTTATATGTAGTGTTTTTTTAGCGGGAAAACTGAGGGGTGTGCCCGTTGCTTCCCGCCAAAATGTAGCGTTGCTTCCCGCTAAAAGCCCAGCCCAGAAAGAAAGGACGTGGGTGTTTTGGGCCTGGTGGGCCTGTTTCGATACATACACCATTAGAATTTCTAATACACCATTCATGAACAGTGCATTTCCAAAATTACCCTTCACTTTTTTGTAGCTTTTATAAACGGATCCGTATAATTCATGTTTACGGATTGACGAATCCATAAGATTCTTACGGATCCGTGAATCCATAAGAATTTACAGATTCATAAATCCGTAAGAATCTTACGGATTCGTCAATCCGTAAGATTTTTTTTTTTGCATGTACGGATTGAGCAATTCGTAAGCCCAATCCATTTGTTTTTTTTTTTTTTGAAAAGTTAAAATATATTTTAGAAAATAATGGTGCAAGCAGATATCAAACTTGTGATCTTAAGTTATTAATATGATGCTCTAACCAACTGAGCTAATAGACCAATTATGTCAAAAATTAATTGATATTGATATATATATATATATATATCACTAAATTTATTTAATTTAAAATAATTTATTATATTAAAATATATTGTATTAAATATACATTGAAAAATTTAGTATTATGTTATCAACATCAATTATTTTTTAACATAATTGAACTATTAATTTATAGTTTAATTTATTATTTTTATCCTTATTTTTGTAGCTAACAATTTATTTCATATCATTGAATAATTTCACAGATATGTAAATTATAATATAAATTTTACATATAATTTATAGATATGTCTGCATGTATTAATTCAACATGTAATTTTACGGATTCGCCAACATGTAATAATCTTACGGATTTGCCAATCTGTAGCATAAATTATACGGATCCGTTTATAAAAATTACAAAAAAGCGAAAGATAATTTTGAAAATGCACTGTTCATAAATGGTATATTAGAAATTTTAATGGTGTATTTAGCACATGCCATAATTGAAACATTTAGCCCAGTAAGTATGATGGACCTCCCTCTGCCCGGCACGTGAGTGTTCAGAGAGGATATTCCTTTTGGATGTGTGCGTGCGTCTACTATTAAAGCTAAATAGGAAAACTTCTGGGATAGGCTACCTTGCAATGCCGTTTCGGTTTCAGAAACATCATGAATTATTAATCTGTTACTATATATTAATATAGGTCAAACTAATATTAATATATATATATATATATATATATATCATTTATTATGTCATCATACATTTAATGAGAGAGAGAGAAAAACATAGATACTATAGGTGATAATATAAGAAGAAGAGAAAGATAAAAAGAAATTATGGATGTTGATTAGCTGTTTAAAAAGTATGGGGTGTATATCAACATAAAAATATGCTTAGATTGATGAAATAATAAAGGAAACAAGTTTTTGAAAAGTCTTTAAATCAAAAGTCTTTAAATCAATTAATAACTTGAGAAAGGGAGAGAATAAGAAAAAATATTGATAAAATTATTAAGAATGTGATAGAAAGAGAAAGACAAAAAGAAATTAAAATTGTTATTAGAATGCTTGTTATTTAGGAATTTCAAAATATAAGGACTCAATAGTAAAATCTAAAAGATATGATTTACAAAACATAAAATAAAATAAAGTATAAAAAATTCAATTTAGATTATATCTCTAACTTTTTATATCAATAAATTATAAATATTCATATACTAAAAGAACGATAAACTAATCAAGCATCAAATAATAATTATCTAAATATATCAACAATAATAAAATATTAATATGATGTGATATAATTGATAAATAATATTTAGTATTACATGATTAATCATTCAATTTCGATAGAAAAATATCCTGATTTAAAAAAAATCAAAAAAATAATAAAGAATATTTAAAATAAATAATTCGTATGCAATCTAGTTTATTTAACTCGTGAATTATGCGAGTCAGGCTGAATAAGTTCACGTACATATTGACTAACATTTTAGTTTGTCCTAAACGAATTAGTCCATAGGATAATGGAGCTGTCTACACGTTTAAACTCTACTATGGTTTAAGCTTAGATATAAATATGTATATCTCTTATTAAATTGTGTACGTGTTATAATTGTTTCGGATTCATAGGTTATTCAATTAAATAGCTTGGCGCGTAGTACTATTTTATTTTTTTTTAATAAGAAACGTCGTTTTTCTTTTCTTGATGCAAAGAATGAAAGTTTATTGGATAAGTAAAAGAAAAGATGTGGAGAAATAACAAGCCAAGTCAATTATAATTAGGATAAGGTTGGCGTGTTAATTAAGTTAGTCATGTTTTAAATTTGTCAAACTTTGTCTATGAGTTATCATAAAACGACGAATGGATGTTCTTTTAACTTTGAGAACTGGTATAGTTTAGCCTCCTTTAGTCTCAATTTTCTTTTTCATGTAAAAAGAAAAAAGTATGTTATATTTATAAAAAAAAAAATTAATGTTTATACATAATTTTACATTCTCCTTCAATCATAAATCATTATTTAAATTATTTTAAAAATTAATAAATTATACATAAATTACAATTAAATAATTATATAAAACTTTTTAAATATTAATGCATAACTTTTTTTCCCTCAAAACCAAAACTATTAACAAAATATAATTTTGATTCTCCTATAATTTCAAATCTGCAATTTTGATTTTCCTATTTTTAAATCAAGACATTTTATTCTCATATTTTTCAGAATAAATAATTTTGGTTATTCCGCCAATTAATTATCCAAACTCAAACATTCATTTTAATGTGATATATCGATTCTGACATGATGACTATGTAAGTCATTAATATGATGATTATGTGACAAAGATTAAATAAAATGAAAAACAAAAAAAATGATCATTAGGAGTTGAATTTATGAACTTTTATTTAAAGACAAAATAATAAACATTAAAACTCTTGTTTTGTTAAAATAATTTTATCAATATCATTAGTAAAAAATATCAAATTTTGAATTATTAAAATTTATAAATTAAAATAAATTATTTAATATTTAAATATATTTAATTTTACATGTATTTATTTTTAT
>PYAF01001175.1:3390550-3404789 GCA_007407185.1 Glycine tomentella
AAAAATAATTTGTATATTAAAATTACTTTACATTATAATTTATATATTAATTTATGAAATTTAAATATAAATTGGTAAAATTAAAATAAAAATACTTAAATTATATAAAATAAAATATATATAAAATGATAAATAAAATTTTAAAAATTATATATTAAACATGTTTTGAATTTGTAAAATTATAATTAAAAAATTAATAACTTTTAATTAATGATACATAAAAAATTATATTTATGAAATTAACTAAATAAAATAAATATCTTAATGATTTATTACTTTATCTTACAATAAAATGTTATGAATTTAACATTAATAAAATGTTAACAATCTATTTAAGCATTAAGTTCTTATCAATATTTTATATTAAAATTAATATTTTATTTTGTATTGTTAACTAATAATTTATCAATGGAATGACAAAAATTATTTATTATAAAAAATAAAAAATTAAATATTTTTATTTAGAAATTCTAGAATCAAAACTGAAAATTTTAAATTATAAAAGATTAAAATTATAATTTATGCAAAAAATGAAAAGAACAAAAAATTTATTATTTATGCAATATTATCTAATAAAAATCATTGTTTCAAATACTTAGTTATTCTAAAAATAATCAACTAACTTTTTAAACTTTTAGTAGCTAACTTTTTTTTCTTAAATCAAAACTATTAACAAAACATAAAGATGGACACTTTAAAAAATTAAATTATTTAATAAAAAATGTTACTTAATTAGGATCAGATGTAATGCATCCAATGTTATTAAAACTGTTTTGAAACTGGTCGGTTGGACCAAAAATCGTAGGTAGATTCGGGCAGGGTTGGGTGTAGAATCGAACATGCAAGTGATTCAGTTAGGCTTGACAAGAACTGGCTGGTTTTTTAAGAACCCGGCGACCCGTCCAGGTTTAGGAATCCGGACTGGGTTTTGGCAGAAAGAGAAAAGGGCTCCAGAACGGCAAAACGACATCGTTTTTTGGAGTTCAGTGACCCTCCTTCCTTGTGCTTCGTCCTTCATGCTGTCAAATTTTGCTTTGCAAGGCTTTCTCCTTCACGCTCTTGTGTTGCCACCAACGTCGAGGTCTCACACCGTTGTCGTCGCTGTCTAGCACTCGAGCCTCCAGTCACGCACACAGTTGAGCACTCGTGCCTCCTATTACTGAAGGAAAGACCCTCATTTCCTAGTGCCTGGGGAACGCAAGTTTGATCGAGGATTGCACTCACGCATTCTGAATATTGTTGCTGCCAATTGCCTCTCCTTTGGCTACAACACATTTTGAAGCTAATAAAACAAACAGAGGCGAAACACTAAAACGGGAGAGATGTAGATTAAGGTTTTTCTTATTTGGGCCACAAACTGATTTGTTTCCTGCACTCCCTTTATTGCTTACTTAACTCCTTCTAGATCATTTTTATATTAAAATTGAACTTGTATTTTAATTTAAGTAGTTACTATTTACATTTTTTTATTAATACACTTTACTTGTGTTATCAACTTTAATACTTCAATTGTTATTTTAAATTTTATAGTATACTTTTCTTAATCAAATAATATTAGTTATATACTTATATATAATATCATTTTAATTTTTTTAATATAGACCGATTCAAATTGGACCAATTACTGATCCACCGGTTGAACCACTAACCCACTGACTTGTTAATTCAACCGAATTAATGATTGGACTCGATTTTATAACAGTGAATCCATCTCCTCTCATTAACCCAACCTAATATGAAAGAAGATTTACATAATATATATCAATTAAAAATATTTATCAAAATTGATATATTATGTCAATTAATCAGATTCTCATATATATTATCAGATTTCAATCGAATTCAAATCAAATCTAAATAAACAATATTATCAAATTAACTGATTCTCATAAAATGTTCACAACAAACCCCATAAATACCCTAATCTTCTACGGAAATTACCCATTCTTACATTGTACAGCCGCTACCGCTTGAAGGCTTTTTGCTTTGGTGTGAAGAAAACAAATTTAGAAAGAACTCAAAGAAGAGGAAAAAAAGAGAGGAAACAAGAGAAATTAAAAAAGAGTGAATAGTAAGAATTCCATGATAATATGAAATTATTGTCACTGTAATTTCCTCTTCCTCCACGCAACCAAAAACAACAAAACCCCCTCTCTTCTTCTCTTTCTTTTCCTTCTTTGTCTTCATCGCTCATTCAATCAGTCGTCGCACAACTTGCCTCGTCCTTTCAAATTCTGTAACTTTCCCTGTATTTTTCCCAAACTCTGTTTCTGGGTATCCTCAACTTTCCCTCCTTCCATGTTTTCTGCTTAGTTCTAGGTAACTTTACCTCTTTCCATCTTTGCGCAAAAACTCATCTTTTAATGCTTGAATTCTCGTATTTTCGTGTGATTTTTTTTGCTGAACAATCGGTTTTATCTGGGGTTCTTTCTTTGTATATAATTATGTTGTTTCACCACTTTTTGTTTCAATGAATTTTGTTTGTGTTGTTAGAAGTTTTTTGTTGTTGTTACTTCTCTAGTTCTGATTATAAGTGTCAATAAGTAGGTAATTGTGCTGTTTGATTGTTCTATTTACGTGCAATGCATTGTCTGATAATGTAGTTGTACATTGATGTCTCGATGGATTATTCAGCTCAATTTGGATATACTATGCTACAGCCACTTCCCATTCTGGGATTTTTGTTTTCTTTACGTGAAAACAAAAAAATCTTATTGGTTTTCACCTGCCACTCCTAGTGAAATTAAGGGGGAAAATCTTCTTGTGTTCACACTTGGCTAGTGAAACTGAAATTTGCAACCTTTATCTGCCTCTTGAAGTTTGGGGTGGATATGATTCTATTGGTTTAGGCTGTATATTTGTGACATCATTGGCATGTTGTGCAATTATGTTCCTCTTGTGGGGTCTAGTGTGTCACTGTAGATATGTTAGCAAATTAGCATGATGTCTCTATACAATTTGCTTGTTGGTGAGGACTGGTTCTCCGCCCTCCATGTCCTTATGAGATGCCGGTAATGAACTGAGATAGTAGTGGTTGGGTATGATGCTGATGTCTTTGGTAGATAGATCTGCGTAGAAATCATTAGCAACATTTTTCGTGGGGCTGACTGCAACCACTTGTATAAGAACTTGTTGAGCTGATCATATTTCTGTTGGTGATTTGCAACTTTTTAGATTTTATTACCTCGGGTTGGGTTTGTAAATAGGAACAACTGCTTTAGTAGCTGTACCAAGCTTTTAACTTTTCTGCTCCTCATTCAATTTGATAGTTCATTAGGCTGAAGTATGAAATACTATCTTGTAATATCTCTTTCTGTACTGCTTTTGGAAGATACTAATATTGATTCTGTTGTGTTTATAGAACCTTCTAATAAACATTTAGGTCTCTGGGGCATGGACTGGCTGTTTATGCCAACTGTCAATATCTGTGAAGAATGTTTAACAGGCCAAGAGGTGCTAGTGCTTTTAATGTATTGCATTGGAAACGTCAAGGTGAATCATCTGTGACAACAAGTTTACTTCAGGATGTTCCACCAGAGATTGAATTGTCGGATTATAGAAGGATCCCAAGTCCAGGTAGTGAGAGCCCTTCAGACCTACTTAATGGTGAGAGCCTAAATGTAGAACCCATTGCTGATTTGGATTTCTTCTTCGAAAGGCTTTACAGCTACTACTGTGAGAAAGGGCTCTGGTGCATCATCATAAAATGGATAGTTGAACTTCTGAGTCTTGGTTTCACTATATGTTTTTCGGGTTTTTTCTTACTATATGTTGACTGGAATGGGCTCCGAAATGCAAAGTGTGGGGTGGATGCAGTTGAATCTGGAAGGAAGCCTTGTGATCTTGCTAAAGAAGCTCTTCATGATCACCCTTTAACCCCATTTACACTTGGCAAAGCTATTATTGTTGGATATTTGGGAATATTTTCTATCTATTGGATATTTTGCTTCTTGAGATTCTTTGTTCAACTAAAGGATAATTTGGATATCCGACAGTTTTACTACAATAAGTAAGTATTGAATGATAGACAATTGAAACGTATTGAATTTTAAGGGATTGATAAATTTTGCATGACTCAAGTCTTTTTGCCATAATTTACCTTATCTCCTTGCAGTCTCTGTGTTACTGATAATGAAATTCAAACCATGCCCTGGGCTACAATTCTTGAAAAGGTTGTTCTTGTGCAAAGCTCACGACAACTCTGTGTGGTAAAGGATCTTTCTGCTCATGACATGGTAATGAGGTTGATGCGGAAGGAGAACTACTTGATTGGAATGCTGAACAAGGGTGTGCTTTCTTTCCCAATTTCTCAGTGGGTCCCAGGTGCTGGACCTACAGTGAAATCTGGTACTAATGGCACACGATATCGTCTAATACTTCCCAAGACCCTTGAGTGGACTTTGAATTGGTGCATACTGCAAAGCATGTTTGATCGGTATGTTTATTGTATAAATGCCTTGTACAAATAATCATTATATTCAGTATCACTTGATCCTGTAACTTGTAATTAGATGATGGTCTTCACCATCTCATGTGTAGTTATTAAATTTCTCTTTAAACCATATTTAGAAATGATGTTTTGGTCTGAAGGATGCCATTTAGATGAAAGATTGTGAGTCATAAAAAGTTACAATTGATATATAACCATCTGGTTTTTTATGCTCAAAATTATCGGGAGACATATTTCACTTTACTCTGGATATTAAGCTTGAAAATTGAAATTTATTGGGCGGTTGACATTGGTCACCTTAAAAAAGTTCGTGAAAATTTTAACCCCTGTTTGATGCAAAGCTGTAAATTGCCATTTATGGAGGACTTGTTTAGAAGAAACAAAATGAGGTACCAAATAGTAAAAACACAATAACTTGAGAGACTAAAAACATATTTAAGCCTAAATTTTTTGTTGTGGCAGTACTGCTACCAATGAGTAAAATTGTTAATGACTGGGGCCTAGAGTCACAGGTTTCACACAATCTCAAATCTTCATAGCTGCTGAATAAAAACATGTTTAAGCCTAATGTTTATAATATTCTGTATCCAGTGATGGTTTTTTCATTTGAACGTGCTTTCTCTGCAGAAACTTCTGTGTCAGAAGAGACTTTGTGTCAAATCCAAAGACATTAAAGAAAAGGTTTATGGTAGTTGGGATTGTAATGCTTTTACTTTCTCCATTTCTTGTCATATTTATGCTGGTATATCTCTTTCTGGGGCACGCTGAACAATTTTATAATCACCCAAGCACAGCATCATCTCGAAGATGGTCAAATTTGTCACGATGGGTCTTTAGGGAATTCAATGAGGTATCATTATTATTTTTTTGTCCCTTTTTTGCTGCCCATTTACTTGCATGGGTTTAATCATTAATGTTAGTATCTGAAAAGAATCATTGTACAGGAAACATTTAAAAATATAGACAATTATTAGTTATTGCTTTGCCTTTTTACCTTTTGGCTAGCATCTTGCCTTGGCAAGGTAAGAATCAAGATTAGCAACATCATAGTTACTTTGTTCTCATAGTTACCAGCTCTCTTGCACTCATTTTACTTGTTTAACACATTATTTGAAGAAATCCATGTATCAATGAGTAACTAACTATCCATGTGCTGCTCTCTTGTACTTTCAAGATAAAAGTATTACTTGTTTGAAAGTGGTATTATGTATTTAACCATTATGTGTTTGAAACTAGTGCCTAATTATTTTTTTTAGCATATTTTATGCTAACCAATAACTTGTGTTATAGGTGGATCATCTCTTCAGGCATCGGATTAATAGCAGTGTATTACATGCTTCTAACTATATCAAGCAATTTCCTTCGCCTATCATATCTATCATTGCAAAATTCATCTCATTTGTATCGGGTGGCTTTGCTGCAATTCTGATCATCGTTGCTTTTCTAGAGGAGTCTCTGTTGGAGGGTCATGTAATGGTTTTTCCATTCTTTTGCTGAAAGAAGTTATAAATATATGTCATGACAGTCAGTAATAATAGTTTTTTTTTTTAAAAAACAAAAAATCAATCCAGATATTTGGTCGGAACTTGTTCTGGTATGCTGCTGTTTTTGGAACTATAACTGCTATTAGGCGGGCTGCAATTACAGATGAGCTTCTAGTCATAGACCCCGAAGGAGCAATGTCAATGGTAGTTGAGCATACACATTATATGCCCAAGAGATGGCGGGGAAAAGAAAGTACTGAAATGGTCCGGATTGAGTTTGAAACCTTATTCCAGGTGAGTTTTCAGGTGTTGGTTTAACACATTTGCATTAAAGTAGACCCACCCTTTTGTGTCACTTCATTGTTTTTGTTTAAGCATAGTTTGAATTCTTCTACTTATGCTAATATTTTTTTTTTTTTGATGGTGCAGTATAGTGGGATGATGTTACTTGAGGAGATTGCCTCGATTTTCCTTACTCCATACTTACTTCTGTTGGTTGTCCCAAAGGTCAGTGCTGTACTTGGACAGAATAGTTTCCCCTACTTTTGACTGCAGAACAATAGAATTATGACTGAATTTATACACATTAGTGTAATGTATTAAGTATGTTTTCTTTTCATTTTGCAGCGGGTTGATGATATCTTGCAGTTTATTGCAGATTTTACTGTAGATGTTGAAGGTGTTGGGCATGTTTGCAGGTTGGCATGGAATGATATAATTTCATCCTTTAATTATGTTTATTGGGCTTCTTATATTAACTTGTTAATGGCAGGCAAACCTTATAATTATGTTTTATTGTATGCTATTATCAGTTTTAGTGTCTTCAATTTTCAAGAGCATGGAAACAGTAATTATGGCTCTCCATTTAATGCACCTCACAGCCAGAGAAGTTCCCAGGGGAAGTTGGAGAAATCATTTTTGAGGTATGTTCTTGGCTGTGATCTCATCATAGTCGTGAGACTGGTCTGTTAAAGTTCTTTTACAATTTATTTTCATTGAGGTTTTTCTGAATCTCTCAGGTCTTAAATAAAGCTCTTGAGACAATATATGATTTGTTTTCATTGCAGCTTTCAGAGTAGTTACCCTTCATGGGAACCAAATGCTCAAGGGAAGCAGTTTCTGCAAAATCTGAGAACATTCAGAGACCAAAACTTAGCAGGACACGTAAACCGACATGGATTTTCCCCTCTTAGACTGTGGAGAGGCAGTCCAAACATGGGAAGCAATGGAGACAGAAACAGGTTTACATCCAGGGAAATGCCATATAGTACTTTCGCAACTGGCAATCATTTGGGTTCATTGTGGCTAATTGAATCCAGAAATCAAAACAATCATCCCTATCTTCTTGATTGGTACTACACTTCCCAACTTCATGATGCAATGACTCAAAGACATGTTCAAGCTGATGATCCATTTGAAGTAACGGAGCATCAATCCCCAGATCAGATGCGCTCCATCTTGGTACAAAATGAGCAACATGGGCTTGAAGAATACATTAACGAGTATTGCGATGAACGTGCTGCTTCCCATCTCGGTGCTTCCACATCAGCTCCCATCTTCAGGGAAAGCCTAATTCAGGATCAACATTCCATTGATATGCCCCTCACTACCAGGAGTCATTGGTGGGCTAGAAGTCACTCCCGGAGTGGACATGGTCAGACAAGCTTTTTTGAGCCACCAGATTTCAATCACCAACCAGTATACAATTACCATGATGATTTGTCTGATAGAGGGTTAGAGGATCATGATCAAGAACAACACTTGCACTGGGGAGATTATCACCAAGTATCCAGTACAGCACATGTAGATGATTTAGATGCAGGAAAATTCAATCTTCTATTTGATGATGTTTATAGCAGTCCTCCAGAAAATTCAACTGTAAATCCTAGCACTGCAACCTTTTAAATGATGGCTTTGTCCTTCATTATTTGTTTTGGCTGGTTCTTGCATCTGGAATGCAAGAGTTCCGAAGTCAAGTCATGATTGTCATTTCTGTTATTTGTGTGGAAATGGAAACTATTCTTTGCTGTAAATAGATTCTTTGACATAAGGCAGTTCAGATTTCTATAATTGTTTTGCGTTAAGTTTCTTGAGTTAAAGCTAGGCCTTACTTGATTATTAGAGTAATTCAGCTCAATAACTTTTTTTGATTTTTGATTTTTATTTTTTTATGTATTGACACTAAAGGAAGTTTTATATTATTAACTAATTAGAAATTATGATAAGTCTTTTAAAAGTAATTATTATAGAAGACTATAAATTTATCATATCTTTACATTTACTGTATGAATTATTTACTCGCATTTTAATTGTACAGTTGCAATCTCTTTAAATAGTTTTTAAAATTAATTTTACAACCTATCTCTCAAAAAGGTTTCATATAGGTGAGATAAAAAAAAAAATAGAAAATAAGCAATTCAGTATTTTCTTAAGTGTTCTTTACATATCACATAAAGTGAGAAATTGGAGTTGTCCTAATGAGCATTCACATTGCATCAACTTATAATAGTTGCTGGGATATGCGTGTACAGTGTACACATAATTTATTTTATTTTTTCCAATACAAGCAACTCTATGCAATAAGAGCATCCGCATCGGTAAACCGAAGAAGCAACTTGTTAGAGAAAGCATCGTGCTTGCATTGCAACTCCCACTACAGCAGCATACGAAATGTTGCTTCCAAAACAACTGTTTTGCTTACCAATAAAAAATTAAAGAAAAAACGTATCAAATTATTATTATAATGTGTATTTGTGATAAAAACATACAGTTCCAGTTATTGGAGAAATTTCTAATAGTCAGAATTTTTGCAATATAAATAGAATGTAATGTAATTTTTTTTAACACAATCAAAATCTCTAAATTTTGTCTCATTTTATTTTTAAAAAATTTACAAGTTCTATTTTGATTTATTTTTATTCAATGAATCCGTGGTTTAATTTCATACCAAATTCTCAAGTTTCTACAAATTTAAATATGACAAATTTTTAATATTTTGCACTCCTAGTTCATCTATATGACTTCTTGTTAGAGTCCGAAATTCCACCAAAGTCAGATTTTAACACCTAAAAATTACTTCAACTGCTAGAAATATATGCTTTTATCACATGTACACATCATAATTATAATTTGCTACTTTTTTCTTTATTTTTTTTATATTGGTAAGCAACGTTGTTTTATGAAGCAACAATTGCTTAGAAAGCAACAATTCGTACACTAACATTTCGTACACTACAGCGAAGTTGCTATGCAAGCACGAAATTTTCTCAACGAGTTGCTTCTTCGGTTTATCGATGCTAATGCTATAATGAAAAATCATATTTTTCAAATGGCAATATATTTTTTTCTAAAAATAAAAAGGAAATAAAGTATTCAGTTCAGTTTTTTTTTAAAAAAGTCACAGGATTTGCTACAGTAATTAGAAATTATTAATTGAGAATTAATGATACAAAATGTGACTAAATTTCGGTTTTATTAAATTTTAATGCAATAATTTTAAGAAAAATACTACTACGATATGATACCATCTCGGGGAAACGACGGCGTTTACAGCGTTTACCTCTCCCCTGCTTTACATTCTCTCTTTCTCTCCCCTGCTTCCATGGAGGGTTTTACGAAGGTTTAACCCCAAACAAACTCGAAACAAACGAAAGCTCTTCAACTCACCAGTCACCACCATGAGAAAACTCTGGAATTCGCTGTCTCTCCTCGCTCGTCGGAGATCAACTTTTTCGAAACCCGCGGTTTACTCATCAGACCCAACAACAAATTTGCGACCACCCCATTTCGAAACATGGACACCCTCGTCCAGAAACCCTCTCCAATCCCCTCGAGGCAACGAAAAATCATGGAAAAATCGCAGCTTGACGAAGCTTTCGAGTCCGCAGAAACCACCGAGGAAATGATCAAAGTCTTCAGCAACATGGAAGGGGTTTTCGACGAGAGAGAACTTGGTTTGGCTTCTTTGAAAATTGGCCTTAAACTTGACCATGAAGGTGAGGACCTGAGAAAGCTCTTTCCTTTGCTAACAGAGCTTTGAAAGCTTTGGAAAAAGATAACAACAATAACAACTCCCCTTCTTCTTTGCCTGTTGCCATGTGTTTGCAGCTGTTGGGGTCTGTTAGTTTTAGCTTGAAAAGGTTTAGTGATAGTTTAGGGTACATTAATAGGGCTAACAGGGTGTTGGGTAGGTTGCAGGATGAGGGTGGTGTTAGTGTTGATGATGTTGGGCCTGTGCTGCATGCTGTGCAGCTTGAGTTGGCCAATGTTAAGAACGCCGTGGGGAGGAGGGAGGAGGCTCTTGAGAATCTTAGGAAGTGTTTGGAGATCAAGGAGATGACTTTTGAGGAGGATAGTGGGGAGTTGGGTAAGGGGAACCGCGACTTGGCCGAGGCTTACGTTGCAGTTTTGAACTTCAAGGAGGCGCTGCCGTATTGCTTGAAGGCGTTGGAGATTCATATGAAGCGGTTGGGGATGAATTCGGTGGAGGTTGCGCATGACAGGAAGCTTCTTGGGATTGTGTATAGCGGGTTGGAGGAGCATGAGAGGCGCTGGAGCAGAATGTTTTGGCGCAGAGGATTTTGAAGAATTGGAATCTTAATGTGGATTTGTTGTGTGCTGAGATTGATGCTGCGAATATGATGATTGCTCTAGGGAGGTATGATGAGGCTGTTGGTCCTTTGAAGGGTGTCGTGCAGCAGACGGAGAAGGATAGTGAGACTCGGGCGCTTGTGCTTGTGTCGATGGCGAAAGCGTTGTGTAATCAAGAGAAGTTTGTGGACTGCAAAAGGTGTTTGGAGGTTTCTCTTGGGATTCTTGACAAAAGGGAACGGATTTGCCCGGTGGAAGTTGCTGAGGCGTACTCGGAGATATCAATGCAGTATGAAACCATGAATGAGTTTGAAACTGCGATTTCGTTGCTGAAGAGGACACTAGCTTTGTTTGAGAAGCAGCCACAAGAGCAGCAGTCGGCAGCGTACTTGGAATTGGATAGACCCCAGTCAGCAGCACAAATGTTTGCAGTAGCTAAGGATATCATGGATACGTCTCTTGGTCCACATCATGCAGATACAATTGAAGCATGTCAAAACCTTTCAAAGGCTTATGGCGAGATGGGAAGGTATGGATGGTTTTTGTTGGTTTGACTTTGTATCTTGATATTGTTTCTCTTGATTTGTTGATTCAGAGAACAATTTGTTTTGGGTACACTTATTATAATGTGATATACTACGTTCTATGTAACTTTAGTGGTCTAAAAATGCAATACTTTTGAACATGACCCGTTAGTGTGCCATTCAGATTCCATTGGAACTACTGTTTTTTGGCTTGTGAGATTCCTGGATGAGTGAATTCCCATGCATTCCCCTTTAATAATTTATTACAGAGAAAGAGCGTATGATGGTTAATATGTCCGTGTGCATTTTCTCATTATGTTTATTGACAACTTCCTAATATAATGATGCAATACTCCTAGTCTTTTTACTTTGTGTCTCCCTCTGACCTAGTTCTTATTATTCACTAAACGAAGTTTTATACTTTATTGCCTCCTAAAAATTAGTTAATATATAAACCACTATCCTCTCTTTTGTACTTAGCATAAGATTTCTGATTTGGTGGTCGCCCTTGCAATGCATAAAGTTCTATTATTCAGATGTCAGATAAATGTAATTGCATTGAAAGATTTTCCTTGAGGTTGGATCTTGAGTGCAAGGGATAGTGTCCTGAGGAAATGCTGCATATCTAAACACCCATATAAGCCTTGCTTCTGTTTTGAACTTTTATCCAATCATATTTCAGGGATGAGTATGTTCATTTTGAGCTCCATTGCCTATGTTATTTTATTTACAGTCTACAGAATTTTATTTTTGAAGTTGTTATATAGTAATCCTATCCTGGGAATGTATGTTAGAATTTTACCTTATATGGTGCAGTTGTTGCTGTTTGATGAGCACATATGAGATATGGGTAGATATCTAAGTTCATGTAGGAGAATTTCCTCTTATGTTTGCCACCATCTACATGTGTTATTTTGTTCGATGTTTCTGCAAGTAAATACAAAGATGTCATGTTATTAAAATATTGATCAGTTAATTTCTTGAGTAAGCTACCTTTTCTGTTTAGACTTTAGAGTTTCTTAGGACAATTCAGTTGGATTTTGCTGTTTATTAAATTTAAAGCCAAATTGTTCGTTCATTCCTATATTGAACTACAGTAAAGTTTAGGAATTGGGAGAAATGTGTTTATATTTGAACATTGGTTGTTCTTGGTTCCAAGCTTCTCTTAATATATGAATTAAATTTAACAATTCACTCTTATTGGCTGAATGGAATGCACAAGCATGTTTCGGTCCCTAATTTTTCCCTGATGTCTCTATGGGGAGTATCTGCAACTATCTCTACCTGTTTTAATTTATTTGTTGTGCCATGGACAACTGATATGTCTGTCTGACCAATGGGATAAGTTGATGCTTTTCTAAACAGTTGAATCTTGGAATTGCAGCTATGTCCTTCCCATTGAATTTCAATAGCAAGTTGTTGATGCTTGGGAAAGCCATGGAGCTAGTGCAGAAGATGAACTTAGAGAAGCCCAACGACTTCTTGACCAATTAAAGAAAAAAGCCCATGACGCCTCTGCAAATGAGCTTCATATGAAGGTTTTGCCAAATGAACTTCCTATGAAGGCTTTGCCCTTACCACATAAACCGTGAACAGTTTTGCAGACTTTCCCTTTCACATTGCCATTGCATATTGCAATTAATATCTATGACTTTGGTGATTGTTTGACAGTTTTGAGGCTTCCTTATAGATTTATGTGGGTAACTACTGAAATTAAGGAGTACTTATACCTAGTGGCGGATCTAGGACTCTGGATCAGTGGGGGCAATTTATTTAAAAAATAAAAATTGATAATTATCATTATCATGTGAGATAGTTGGATTTAAACACGAAAATAAGATGTACAAATATAAAGTTTTAAGATAAATATTTGCATTTTATTAAAATAAGAGGATGTATTTACTTATTCTTACATGTGAACTGGTAAGGAGGTTCAAATACATAAAATTAGGGGGTTCAAAATATAAAATTATGGGGTACAAAATATAATATTTTTTTGCATTTTATCAAAATAAGATGGTGTATTTACTTACTCTTACATGTGAACCGGTAAAGAAGTTCAAAAACATAAAATTAGAGGGTACAAAATATAAAATTATGGGTGTAAAATATAATATTTTAGGATAAATACTAGTGATTTTATTGAAATGAGGGGGTGCATCTGCCCACCTTCGATCTCATATAGATCCGTCGGTGCTGATACCCCATATCCCAATCATATAGTTATTTTGGATTTGTCATTATATTATTCATATTTTATTTTAAAAAAATTATAAATCAGTACTAAGTTGTTTGTCATTAATAATATGGAATTTCCTCTTCAAATAATATAGTTCTTTTCCTATTTGTTTTCCATTGTTTTGCTTAAGGGTGTTCGCAGGTCGGTTCGGATCGATTTTGGCCAAATTTAGGATCCAATCTAATTAAATTTGATCGGTTCGGTTTGGTTTTCAGAAAAAAAAAATTGAAACCAAACCCAATTCAACCCGTTCATGAACAGTTCGGTTCGGTTCGGATCACCAGGTTACCCATTTAAATTTTTTTTTTAGAACTACTATTTTATATCACGATTCTTTCAAATATCTTATACAATTAACATAATATTATCAAATGTATGAAAGTAGTAAAATTGATCCATTTAATACCATCAACATAATATTATAAAATAGACTTATAATATAAATTAAAACAAAAGATTTGTGAACAATATTTACTATAATAGTTTGAATCACAATTGAATCTTACAAACCAAGCTTTGTTATAACCAATTTTGTTGCAACCATATTTGCTGAAACAAACAAATAAACAAAATATGATCCATTAATATTATAAACATGGTAAACAATATATGAAAAAAAAGGTGAAACAAATAACAATATACCTAAAAGTAATACATTAAGAAGTTCTAGCACTTGCAGTTTCAACACTTGGAGACCCAATATTAGCAGTATTTAAAGTCAAACCAAACAATTCTAAAAATTTAAACACAACTCCGTTAGCACAAAAATTAATTGATATTTTATACAAATATAAAAATGAAATAAGAGATTAATGATTATACACCTGATTCAATCTTTTCCGCTTCATTTATTTCAACTTGCAAGTCATTAACATTTTGCTTAGTATATCTAAGCCAATTTTGGGCACAAATGAGAGCTTCAACAGTAGTAGGACTCAAGGAACTACGAAAT
>PYAF01001175.1:3408592-3450844 GCA_007407185.1 Glycine tomentella
ATTTTATTTATATTCCAACAAAAATTACCTACAGAAAATTTGATAGGAATGTATAATCAATATTTATTTTAATTAAATATGTATCTTAAATTATGAATTATCATAAATTTTAAAAATCCTTATTATGATAAATTAAAATATCAATCAAGTAATATAACTATCAATTAATATATAATATTTGTTAATATTTTTATTTATGCTCAATCATTTAATTACAAAATATATTTTATCATTTAATTAAAATATTATAAAAATAAAATATATAATAAATTGTTTTATATTTACTTAAAAATAGTATGAACAATTAGGAATGAGGAATCACAAAGAAATACATACCCACGTATATTTGCAGATAAAATTTTGAAATAAATACTAAATGAGTATCTTTAGTGGATATTTGTAGTAATAGGTACAATCGTACATGTATTGTCACTATTCATTTGTTAATGAACACGGACTGCAGACACGTGTTACCCGTTAATATTAATATACTTAAATAGTTTTTCTTAATTCTTTTACCAAACTTAAATACATTATAAATTTTTTTATTTATACTTATGTTTTGGACTATAATTTTATTTGAGTTTATATTTTAGAGAGTAATTTTTAGATAATTTTTTTTAGAGTTCACAAAATTTATTTATTTAGAATTATTCGTGGGAATTTTTAATTATGTAGATTGCAGAATATTTGAATAACTTTACTTGTAAAAATTAAAATTATTTTTCAATAAAATATTAAAATAAATAAAGTTACAATAAAAATGTTTGTTAAAATTTTTTTAAACTCTTTTTTATTTTTGCAAAAATATCCATAAATACCCGCGGATATTCCAAATTAAAAAATTCACAAGTATCCACTTATCGGGTATTATGCGGGTAATATGTTAACACATAACAATTATTTATGCGGATAAAGGGTGATCACAACATATTTTGCTCATCCCATTGTCATTCTTATGCACAATCTTATATGTAATTTTTTGTAGAATTTTTTTAATAAAACACATATGATGTTAAAAATTTCTTTATAACATTGTTGGAAATTTTGTAGAAGGAATGGTAAGAGGATACAATATTACTTGGTGTTTTTTTATCTTCATACATGCAATATGAGAGAAACTATACGTACTGAATAAGTGTCTATACGTACTGAAATATAATTGGTTTAGGCTTTTGAGAGTGAGAAAAATTATTGGCATATGTTGTTGCTTGATATTGATTCCTAGTTATTCTAAATTGCTCAACAAAGTTTTGACCTTCAAATAGTGAGGACGAGCATAGTAGAGAGTAAGGACGACGAAGGAAACTGCTGTAATTTCTATGATGGTCCATGGTCGCTTGCTTGGAGTTGAAGGGCAAGTTACTGTTCTTTTCTTCTTTATCACAGTAGAGTGTCAAACTGTGACCGTAGATTTTTTTAAAAAATCAGTGGCATAAGGAACTTGGCTCACCAGAAATTGGTTTAAATGGTACATATCATATTTCCCTTAAATAAGATATTGGGTTCAAGTTGTATAAGAAAAAAAAAACTCTTGTTGTTAGATATTGGGTTCAAGTTGTATATGAAAAAAAAGAAACTCTTGTTAGAAGAAATAATTGAATCATATTTTTATTGTTTCCTGTTCAAAGATGGATGATTGTCTTATAAAAAGATATCTTCTGGTCTAGACTAAAGAAGGAATTTAAAGTAAAAAAGTATCAAAGAATAAAAAATTTAATAGAATCCTAAATTAGAAGGTAATCTTGTTGGTTTTTTAATTATGACAGAGAATGAATAAAACAAGAGTGTGATGGAAGATGATATTTTTATTGAATTCAAAACCTACATATATATGCTGAAAAAATAACTAACAACTGAAAATATAATTTCCTATTAAGATTTTGTCCTTTAATCAAGGCACTATCCATAACAAACTAAACAACCTCCTAAAACTATGAAAAAATAAACTTTGACTTCTTATTTAAAATAAAATAAATAGATAATTTCAAAATAACAGCAGTTCTAAAAGCAACCGCTAACACTCCTCCTTGCTTTAGATACTGCAAGGATCAATCTTCTTCCTTAAAAAACTCAAATTTGCTAACAGGAAGTTTGTTGAATTTTTCTGAGGTGTAGCCATTATCAAATCTTAGAATTTGAATTTGCTTGCCACTTTGATTTTCTGCTAATTTTTTGAACTTCCAAAACGCTCCAGCCACTGCTAATGAAGAAGTTTTTTTAGGTCCAGATATATCTGTGTGGACTAACTGCTGCTTAAGAATGACTCTTTTTGCTGTCCTCAGAAATGACTTCTTTTTTTGCTTTCCGAATAGACAAGCCTTGCATGTTGATATGTGATCATCAAGTTCTGAAAAATCAGTTGCCATTCTCTTGGAATTCATTTGCAGCAACCCTTGGTCGTGATAATGCCCGAGCCTTTTGTGCCAAACTTCTGTGATGTTTTCTTTGATTGGAAAAATAGTTTGCTCTTCCTCCAACGGATTTAGAGCAAAACTTTTCCCTTTCATTTTTACTTTAAAGATATCCTAATTAGCTGCATCCCTAATCAGACAAAAATTGTCTTCAAAAATAACTTTGAAGTCTCTTTCAATCAATTGGCCAACACTCAACATATTTTGTTGAATTTCGGGTACAAAAAGGACATCAGGAATAAACTTTTTACCTGAGCTACTTGTTATTGCAACAGTCCCCTTTCCTTTGACTGAAATATAATCACCATTGCCTATTTTGACTTTGGTGATGTTGGTTGGCTTTAAATCTTTGAAAAGCTTCATGTCATTGGTCATATGATTTGTGCAACCACTGTCAATCAGCCAACTTTTACTTTCTTTGCTGTTTGCAAAACACCTGGCCACAAAGAGTTGATCCTTCTCCTCTTCTTGATCAACGACCTTAGCTTCTTCCTCTTGATGCTAATTTTTGCTCTTGCATATGATTGCTTCATGCCCCATTTGATTGCACTTGATGCATTTAGCATCAAGTCTCTGCCAACATCGGAATGGAGGGTGACCCATTTTGCCACAATGCTGACAAGGTGGGTAACTTTTCTTTTCACCCTTTCCTTTGTTGTAATCAGTTGCACTGCTCTGACTGTTGCCTGGATGATTCTTCTTATAGTTTTTAGCTTGTTGACTCTTGGCTAGAAGAGCACCTTCAACAGCATGATCTTCCCTCATCAATCTTCTCTGCTCTTGGGCTTGGAGAGCATGTAGCACTTCTGCAAAAGTAATTTTAGACAGATCTTTTGTGTTCTCCAACGAAGCAATAGGTGCTTCGTACCTCTCTGGCACTGTTACCAGAATTTTCTCAACAATTCTGGAATCTACAAAATTACCGCCCAGTAGCTTTATCTTGTTGGCAATGTCCAATAATTTGTTTGAGTATTCCTTGATTGTGTCAGACTCTTTCATCCTCTGAAGCTCAAATTCCCTCATTAAGTTAAGCACTTGCATGCTTCTAATTCTTTCATCTCCAGCATATTCCGCCTTTAGATAGTCCCAAATCGTTTTTGCCGATTTGAGAGTCATGACCCTAGTAAAGATCTTTGTAGAGATACCAGCAAAAAGACCTAATTTTGCCTTTGCTTTTCGGGTTTTTTTCTCCTTATGATTCTTGATCTGGGCCATGGTGGGATTGTCCGGTAGTGGAAAGACTTCATAATCCTCTTCTACAGCTTCCCAAAGATCCAAAGCCTCTAGGTAAGCCTCTATTTTGACGGTCCAAAGATCATAGTTTTCCCCATTGAAAACTGGAAGAGCTACTTGGAAAAAACTTATTTCAGAATCCATTGGTCCCGTAAGAAAAGGGCTCTGATACCAATTGTTGGTTTTTTAATTATGGCAGAGAATGAATAAAACAAGAGTGTGATGGAAGAGGATATTTTTATTGAATTCAAAACCTACATATATAGGCTGAAAAAATAACTAACAACTGAAAATATAATTTTCTAATAAGATTTTGTCCTTTAATCAAGGCACTATCTATAACAAACTAAACAACCTCCTAAAACTATGAAAAACAAACTTTGACTTCTTATTTAAAATAAAATAAATAGATAATTTCAAAATAACAGCAGTTCTAAAAGCAACCGCTAATAAATCTGAACAGCTGGTTGTAATATAAGAATTGTTCATCAATGGTGTTTTGAAATCATAGTGTAAATGGTGACGGCTTTTTCTAACCATACCATGAGTACTAATTACATTTTATATAAAAAATTTCAAGCGATAAATTACTTTGTATTAATATTCTTATAATTAAAGGTGAGTTCTAGTGCAACAATAAAATTTTATCTTAATGATCAGATATTATGAATGCAAATTTCGAAACAGTTTTTTTACTCTTTTGTGTAATGAGAAACCTTTGACATTGGGATACATTAGATTTTTAGTATCCTTATAATTCCATTCTGATTCTCTTGATTCTTGGCATAAATCTGTTGCCACAAACCTTCCTTAAATTGTTGTCACATTAAAAAATAGTCTACTAACGCCTAGCCAAGGGGAGAAAGTGGTTAAGACTTTAAAGGGACAAGGACAGAGGCGGAATACCTACCAACCATAGTGTTAAAATTAAGCCACATTCAATGCTGTATTATGTAGTTGCCCCAATATCCTCCATATGATTGCAATGAGGCAAAAAGACACTAGTGATAATTTCAACAAAAGACATTTCTCATGCTGCTACTTATGGTTTCTCATTGCTTGGGTCCCTATGATCTCTGGCTTCCAATAAGTAGCTTCTACTTATAACACTTGCTTGCTTGTTCTACCCCAATACACATTCCCCGGACCCAAATACAATACACTAAAATCAAATAAAGGAAGAGGCATGAATCATGAGCATCATAGCATGCAGAGAAAAAGGACCCGGAATCAAAATGCTTGGCAAGTTCTCAAGTACTAGTGTACCCAATGAAGGGAGAAGGGGGGAGGGAGAGGTCGGAGGTTCAAATCTCTCCCTGATATTTCTGATAAAATTAATTAACATTTGCCGATAAAAAAAAATCTAGTGAAAAAGAATGAGTATGAAAGTGATGCACAACTAAAAATCATTTACGTGAGTAAAAACCAAACTTTAGAAAGGAAAATACCCACGCCTTGCGAATTAAGCAAGGTACTAATTACCAAAGTCTAAAAGCAAAGGCTTTTTTTTTTTTTCTTTCTTTCTTTTTACTTTTTCTCAACAATTCCACTGTCAGACTCACTAAGTCACTATCATTGCAAAAGCCACTCTACAGTCTGCATTTGCCTCTGCCGTTTTTCACCAGTGAGATTCAGAGATCTTTGCTTCATTTGGATGACTGAGCCAATCCAAACTTGAAGATCTCCATTTTGATAACTGAAAGTAAGAAAACAACCTGAACTCCAAATCTGATCGAAGAACAACAACACTAAAAGTACCTATAGAACTGCATCTAAATTTTGTCCAAAAAACAAAAGAGATGGAAAAAATAAAAAGAAGAAAAAAAGGAAAATCATCTCACATTAAACATCATTCTCCAAAGGAAGAACTGCATTTTTGGATCCCTTTCCATAGCAAAACGGGAAGAATGCTCTTCGACATCTGCTATTGCAATCCTCACTAGCACTAGCCTCATTCTGAAGCCTGTTTTGTTGTATAATGACCTGAGCATCCAAGTAAGTTTGTCTATCATGTGCTGAATTCATTGAAAAAGATCTTCTAATAGGCTGAATCAGAAACTGGTCATCTTTCTTCCTGATATCAATACACTCATCTCCCATGGTGGAAACATGGTGGCACTTCCTTGTAGAGTGGTTTCTATGTGCCAAGCTTCCCCTTGAATCATTCCTCTCTTGTTGCACCGGTGGTATCACTGCTCCAGATTCTCCCCCAAGTTCAATAACCACAAAATCTTCATCACTACCCATGTTGGAGAGCAACTGAGAATCCTGAGGAGAAGAACTTGGTGCTACGATGTGGTCCAATGGACAGTGTGTGTTGCCTGAAATGCTTGATCTGCAAAGTGGGCAATTGGAATTGGTCTGAAGCCAAATGTCAATGCAGTCCAAATGAAAAGCATGGTTGCAATTGGGAAGAACTTTTAGCACATCCTGTTCCTTGAACTCAGTCAAACAAACCACACAACCATACACAGTTTGGTCCTCACCTTCTTCTCCTTTTATGAACTGAAAAGTTGGGATTTCTCTGATGATAGACTCATCAAGCCCTCGGCTCCACATGGCAGGAGAGAATGCTATGAAGGGGTCCTCTTCGTGCGGAGCTCGAAGGATGGAAATCCATCTCATTGGGTTAACTTGGCGCCAGTTTGAGCAGTATTTGGTTAGAAAAGTGATGTAGCTGAGGAGCAACAGAACAGTGGCCAAGATGCTGAGCACAACAATGACAAATATGGGAAAAGCATAGTCTGATGAAGCAGGTTGTGGTGGGTGTTGGAGTGTTCCAGCCTGGGTCTTGATGGGTGGGAGAGCTTCATAACCAAGCTTCTTGTTGTAGTAGTGGTTCTTGTTCAGTGCCATAAGCAAAGATGTGAATGAGAGATGTGGAATGTCTTCATAAATAGGTTTGACTAATAGGATTACCTCTTTTATTTATTGTTAGAAAATCTCTTTCCGGTGGATAGTCAAAGACTAATTTTCAAGGTAATGAAATTTATTTAAGAAATAGAATTTTGATAGTTTTTCATACACACGAACTTGGAATTGAATCCTTAACCACACACTTAAGAGATAATGAAGAGATCAGATTATCTGTCAATCATGTTGGTAATTAGTCAAGTAAAGAAAAAATCATCTTTTCTTGGATAAAAAGGAGTCATGCTAGCAAGCAAATAGATTAATAAGAGACACATGTGAAAAACTAATAATTATTATATATCAGTATTAATTAGTCATGGAAGACTTGAGGAAAGTGAAAAACCTATGAATGAAATGGATTAGTTCTAAGAGACACATGTGCTGATTAATTACAAGGAAAAGAAACAAATTGTCACATGAAGAAAAGCACGAGGGGTCAATATTTGTAGCATGTTTTAGTCTCTTTTCAATATTTGTTACTTACTCTTGGAGGTTTCTCTTTTCTCTTATATGAACTTTGCCTCCTCTCAAATCTCATATCTGATCTGTAGTATCTTATCTTTGATGGTCCTACCACCCTACGATTAAGATTTGAATATGTGGTCATATCAGATTGATCACATTAACATCAAATAACATGAAAATATGAAAAATTAAGATTGATGCAGGGCTTCTCGTATGTAACTATTCAAACTTTTAACACAGTTCTAGGGGGATAAACTTTTTACTGCATCTTTGTTTGGATTCAATATTGACACAATGCAAAAATATTGTACGTTATCACTTAATCATGTATTATTACATTATTAGGAACAACTTGACACTGACAATGACTTTCACACTGGTTTAATGATGAGATAATATCTGATTGAGTGTTAAGATTTATAGTAATAGTGTCTCAAAATTAATCTCTATTTTTCTTAGAAATTTCAACGATAATTTAATAGAAATGATGTTATACCTAAACGGCTAAACCCCTGTATTCCACTTTTAAAGATAATACAATTTTAATTCAGGTAAGATACTACAGGTTCCTAAATTATTTGAAAAAAATATATTAGACCCTAAACCTATAAATTATTTTAGATAGGGTCCGAAGTCAAGCTTTCATTAAGATTCCGTTAAGTACAATGACTTGATCAAAAAAGTTTAAACAATTTAAAGACTTATTGAATAATTAAAATGGCTACGTGATTCTTAGACTACTTGCAAATTTCTATCAAATCCTTCTACTTATAAATCTCTAATGAAAATGTATTTAAGGTTCCAATGGAAAATATATAATTTAAGTATTTAATTAAAGACTTTTGAAATGTAAAGATTTATTTAATTTTTTTTAAAATTTATTGGTTAGATTTAATTTTTTTAAAATAATTTGGAGATTTGAAAATTAATTTAACCTTTAATTTTAAAACATAACCTTAATCTAAAGTTGCAGCAAATACAACATGTTGTACAACACATCTATCACATAACAAGGTTTTACAAGAATTAAAGACAGACGTCAAAATTTTTAATAATTTACCCATCTTGTTTAATCAATTTAGTTAGAGTATTTGGATGAAATATTATAAAAATTTTAGGGAGTTTAAAATCCAAGAAAATTAAAATGCATCAATTAAAATTATTTTATTTTTAAAATTATATGTTTGGATAAAGAAATTAAATTTCTTCATTCTTAAAATTTTTAACCTCATGCATGGAGAGACGTGTGAGATGAGTGTCTTGGGAGTAGCGGAGGTCGGAACACTCACAGGCGATGAAGACAGAGCAAAGAGTGGTACAGTTAGAGTTTCTATAAAAGAAGAGAATTTCAATTTTTCACCTTTTAGAAGGAAATTCAAATTTCACATTTTTAGTTGTTTAAAATTTTGTTTTAAAATTTCAAAAATTTAAATTCTTCATATAAAAACATCTAAACAATGAATTTTAAATTAAAATTTTTAAATTCTATGATAAATTACTTTTCTCAATTAAAATTCTCTATCCAAAAATTAGTTGGAAAGTTAGCTGGAAGTTGAAAATTGAAAAACTAGTTGGTAGTTGGAAGCTAAAAAATGATTTTATTAAATTATAAGTATTCGACAAAATTAGCTGAAAAATGTAAAATGATAGAAAAATAATAAAATCATGATTTATTTTTAAAAATGTAATAATAAGAATAAATATATTGAAGATAAAAATGTAAGAAAATATAAAAAGTTAGAAACTAGATTTTAAAAAATGTTAGTGCCAGTAATATTTTAAAAAACGCTACAAATTATTAAAAAAATATTATAAAAGAACTTGTTTATCAAACAATTATACAAAATTTTTAATTAATAAAAAATTAAAAATTAAATAAAATATCCTGTGAAACATAATCAAGAATATTTCTTATTTCCCCACTGCTGCTATACACACTAGAAGTTCAAGGTCATTCGTCCCCCTATTTCAGATATATCAAAATAAAAATAAAAAAACAAAAGAAACCTTCTTTGGGTCATCGACAGTGCTTTCCTATTCAATTCCATATGGTTTGGGCCGGCCGGCCTCAACTGAAGTCTGATGGCCCCAGAAAGCCTTAATAATAATACTGTTTTGTTGACAAAAATATTAAATTATTTTAATGGAGGTATATCAACCGTGGAACCAAATAATAAAGGATCGTATTAGTATATTCCTAATTTACAAAAAATCAAATATGCGTCACTAATGACATAACCACAGTAGTTTCTAAGCAAAAAAATAATATAATTGTTTTTTTACATTAATATAATATAATTGTTAAAGAATTAGATAATGGGGAGCCGGCAAATTACATAAGCGGAGAAAAGCTCAATTTAGTTTCTTAAAAATACAGAATAAATGATATTAATAATTAATACGTAAAGTCCTAAAATACACTTCATTGGTTAAATAAACTAGTCGTTAATAGTACTTTATCAGCAGGTAAAGTACGCCCCTTAAACTAATAGGATCAACTTTATTGTAATGTATAGTCAAAGAGATATAGAAATTCACGACATATATTGCTCTTCAACTTCAACATCAAGACCCCAATCCATTTTTGCCTTTAGTCTCACTAGTGAAGAAGCAGAATCAAGCTACTAAAAACAGATGGATAAACTTCTTTCAAACGGGTTCAATGTCGGATCTCTCCCTGAAGACTACATATTCCCACCAGAATTAAGACCAGGAGACCTCAAAGTCCCCTTCAGCACCAACATCCCAGTGATTGATCTCAGTGAAGCACAAAATGATGATAGAACTTACACAATTCAGAAAATTATCAAGGCTGCCGAGGAATTGTAGTAGTTGTTAATACGTGAATCTAAGTTTATTTTTTTCCATAACAAGAGTATTCTTTTTTAGCATGATTAGTCAACAAGTGAAATACAGTAAAAAAAAAAAAAAAAAAAAAAAAGACAACAAGAGAAATGATATAATTATCTATACATGAATAAAATAGATATCGCTTGAAATAATATATTGATATATAAACTACTATTTATTTTAAACATATAACCAACACTTCTCATCTGTTTTTTCTTATTACATCATAAAAATCAGTGATACACGTACCACTGCATTATATTGTACACTCTTAAAACACCTAATAAAATATCTTATTATTATTATTATTATTTTTCCTTTATTAACTATATTAAGTAATAAAATAATATATTTTATGTCACATCATTGAGTGTTGAAGGATTTGTTTTACTATTTAGGAGTGTTTGTCAATCTTTTTTCATTATAAATTTTATCATACCTATTTTTATCTTTATTTTTCTCTCTCTTTAGGTGTATGATAATAGTCAAATATTTTTCTAATATATAATGTTGATTCATACACATACAAAATTAGAATCAAATGACTCTCCACAATATAGATCAAGAGGAATGATGTGATTTCTGGTTGAATAACTATCACTTAAAATGATGTGACTCTTTATGGAAATATCAATTGAATTAATATGATTTATCACAAATAGACTTAAGATATCCATAAATAAGGATATTTTCTATGCATAAGGCAAACTCATAATCATATTCAATTCCTACGCTAGTCTCTCAATACTCATAAATTTGCCTTTACTTTTGGTGCATAAGGGATAAAAATGCATAATAATAAACACTATTGTTATTACGACTTATTTTTTAGAGTATACAAATCATGCTTAAAGGGTCTTCATTAATTGTATTCTAATGGAAAGTAGTCACAGCCAAGTTGCTTGGGCAAATTAAGCCTAAAAAAGTGTTGGTTGTTTCTTCCTTGAAGACAATATCACTACATGTTACAAACTATATATATTAATTGACCACTACATCAAGGTACTTATGGTGCAGAATGCAAACACCTGCCAACATATTTTAGGTTAATTTGTAGCCTTCACCTGTAGTTCTAACAAATCTTTTTTTTATCAGAGTGTGTTGGAGCGTGTTCAGTTGAAGTTAAAATGTTGGCTTCGAGGATCTTGAGTTTAATTGGTGAAGGGCTCGATCTCAAGTGTGGATATTTTAATAACAATATTTCTGGATCAATGACTCTGAATGTTAATCATTATCCACCATGCCATGAACCAACTTTGACAATGGGAATAACTAAGCACTCAGATCCTAGTCTCATTACCATTTTACTCCAATATCATGTATCTGGCCTCCAAGTACTCAAGGATGGAAACTGGATCGCTAGCCGTTGAGCCTGTTCCTCATGCATTTGTAGTAAACACGCCTCCAGTTGCAGGTATATTTCTTTTATTGAGTCTATATATAGACTATCTTCATTTCAATTCATGAACTAAATTAAGTTATGCATAAGCTAACTTATATAAATTCTTATTTTAGTTTCTTCAAAAGTTGATTTTTAACTCATGTATATATAAACTAAAAGGAATAGTTTTTTTTTTTTTTCGTTTTCTTTCTTATTTTCTTATTCGAAAAGACTCTAATTCAATTGAATTCATTTTTTTTTCTTGGTATTGGAAGATAACACATTTGTTCTATATTTCAATTGTATTGTTTCCAAATTTCAATTACTTTTAAAAAAAATTATTATTTATTTTCCTTGTCAATTTGATCTCTTCAGTACTATAATTGTGCTAATTTGTGGACTTGTGGTGGGTTACATTGGGATTCAGATAATCAGTAATGGTACACTACAAAGTGCTGAGCACCGGGCTGTGACAAATTCATGTGCTGCACCCACCTCTGCTGCCTTCTTGCTAGCTCCTTTAGATGACTGTATCATGGAGCCAGCACATGCAAGCTGTCACTTATATATTTAGGTCTTTCAAATACAAGGAGTTCCTCTCTTACTACCGTTCCAAATATGATGATGCAAGCCTAGGGGAAGTGCTGAAATCATTTGAGGACCAAAAGAATTAAGTTCATGAAATGTGGAAAGCAAAAGACATATTTGATGATATAATGATGAAAAATCTTGGCATCTTTCTGATTGTTGGACTTTAATTATGGGAAAAAAGAAAATTTCAAGAAATAAATAAAGTTACCCAGTTTGGTCTACTATGAATTTCTCGTATTGTGAATCATTATATTTTCATTGTGTGCAATTAATAGATGCAAATAAGTAAGTTTCAATTTAATATTTTTTAGATATCATATATATTCTTTACAGAAAACAATCTTATTTTTTAAAAAATAAAATAAAATAATAATAAAAAATCTTTGAAAATTTAATATGATTGTATACTTAAAATTTAAACTCTATACCACTGATTATTAAGCCAATATAATCTTATGTTAGTTGATTATATGGTTTAATCTTATAATATTTTTTGTTATAACCACACCTTTATACTAAGTTGTTTATTCTTAGTGCCCTTTGGTTGTGAATCCACTTTGAAGTTTGTTGGGAAATTTGAGAGGGTAAATATTGAAAATTTTTCACAAATGAACTATAAGCAAATCATATAAGTAAAGTTGACACCACACTTTATCCCAAAGTCTTAGGGCTTAGGTTTATGCATCTTATTATTACTTATATGACTCCAAATTTCCCTCAAGTGTGAATCTCTTTCACATGATAGTCTCTCCTTCAAGCGAAAATTATTTTCACTTCACAAGTATTAAATGATGACCCTTAGAGCTTAATTGTAATTGTCCAGACTCGTCTAATCATTGTCGCCAATATGCTTTAGTACCTTGCATTGTCATAACACCTGCATGACCCATTATCTAGTATCCGTGCATGGACTCAACCGTTAGGAAAACATTGGATACAAGGGACCTCATGTCCATGGATCAAATGCCAACTCCATTATACTCGTCCGAGTCGATCACCAATTTAAATCATTGGCTCTGATACCAATTATTGTAAAACAGAAAGAGATAAACACCAAGAGAGATTTACATTGGACATTCAAGAGACTTTCCCAACGATGTCACTCACGCCTCCACTACTTCGCAAGGATACCCAGTTTACCTTGACCCTGAATATTACAATTTCAAATTTCCTAAAATTAAACAACTTTTTCCCTTAGGTTGTGTTTGAACTAAGAGTTTTTAGCTTTTAAGAAATTTGAAATGCCTGAAATTTGATTTTTTTATATATTTTTTCTTTTTTTTAAAATACTTTGTTTAGATAAATCAATTCAAAATTATTAAATTTCAAATTATTAGTTTGGGTAGAGCAATTTAATTTCAACCATACGAAATTTTCATTTTTAAATATATTTAAAAAATTAAAATTTATATTAAATTTAACTGACAATAAGCATTAGCAAAATTTTAAATGTTTAATAATAAAAAATAAAAATATTTATAATTTTATGTTAATAGCAAAATTTTATGTTAATAAACAAGAGAAAGAAGAGAAATCCATGGAGAAGAGGGGAGAAAGAGAAGAAAGAGAGAAAAGTGAACATGAAGAATTTTAAATTCTTGTTTTTTCTAATGGAATTTAAAATTATATATTTTTGGTAAGCAAATTGGAGACTGGATAGTTTTATTTTTTTATTTTTTTTTTATAAACTATTGATTAATTTTCTTTTACAATTGAAAATAAAAAAGAATAGAAGATGAATATACCAAGGTTAATATAGGTTTTGACAGGAAGTGTGCTTATTTTGTCTTAGTTGGCATAGCAAAAATAATATTGATGGATTGATAGATTTTTCAAAATTATAACTCTCTTCGAATTGAATATATCAAAATATTATTAATTATTTGGTTCTTATTCCTACGCTAATTTTTAATTTAGTTTTTATATTTATTTACATTTTAGTCTCTATGAGCATTTTATTATGTTAAAGTCTATGTCGTTAGTTTTCTAACAATGTAAAATCGTCATAAAATGGATATATAAAGACTAACATGTAAAAAGTTATCTATATAAGGATTAAAACAAAATTTTTAGGTATACAAACTAAAATGAAAAATTAACACGAAATATAAAAACTAAATATTAGTTAAACCTATATATAAAAAATGTAAAAGAGGGAAAAGAGATAAGATCAAGTGAAGTTGTTGCTTTATGTTCAAAAATACTGTAGTTGTTATTTGTTAATATAACATTATCTGCACCAAGCAGAGTTTTCTATGATATAGTTATTACTTAACTACTACCTTGGCGTATGTGTTGTACTTTGACTTAAAATGAGTTGAACATCCCCAACTTCCAATTTTTGATTTCTTGTTTAGGTGCAGTGACAGAATTACTAGTAATTCTTGAGCAAGACAATCCCTTAATACAACATTAATTAAAACTTCAAGTTTATATACAACTAAATTTTAATATGGATTTTGTTGTTTTTTTATTACTTTAACCCATATTGTGTTTTAGACTGATTAATTACACCTCTAAGTACTAATGTCCATAAAAGGAATTGCTTTTGAATCTTACTCGAAAATTTGGAAATACAAAGATAATCAACAAGGATTGATTCAATTAATAAGTATGATCATACTCATATTTCTTAAGAGTTCAAATTCTACTTCAATGTGAAGCCCTTAAACTTTAAGACATATTTTGACTTTGATAACTCTCAAGGCTCAATTCACTTAAGCTTTATTGTACCCAAATTTTTTTTACATATAAAGATAAAACTTAGATATAATTTTATATATACTTTTAGTTTGTTATTCAATAAAATTAAAGTTTTATATTAATAATTTATTTATATTGAATATAATTCTTTATTACACATTATCAAAATAAAACTTTAATTTTAATTATAAAATAATACTAAAAGCACTTAACCAACTACATATAAGGTTTGTCCTAGATATAATCATGTTTCTTCAAAACTCAAAAGTTTCCTTGGGTTTGGATAATGAAATATTTAAAACTTCATTAATTAATTTTAATTTTTTAACAGAGTTTTCTATATATTGTATGCCCATGGTATTATTTTAGGTCCAAAATGTTTCTTTTAAAAAAAAATATTGTATAAAAGTATAAAATTATTTAATATATAAATTTTCAAGTAATTTAAAATATTTGCAGTAAAAAAAAGTAATTTAAAATATTTAATACGGGATATTTAATATTTTCATATTATATGCTTATGGATACACATTAAAGAGATTTCTTTTAAACAAAATTAAAAACTCCAAATTTAAATTTTTATATTATAAATATAATAACTACTTTTTCTTACATTAAATGATCTATATTTTCTAATCATTTCCCCTTTTTTCTTTTGGTCAACATAATCATTTTCCCTTTCTTTTTTTACCAATATTTGTGGCTTACTTTGTCGGTCCAGTGGCTCTATAGTATGCCTCTTTTGTTCCCGCTAGTGGGCCAGAAATGAGAGAAGAAGCTTGAATTGTGTGGATAAGATTGCAAGGACCAAACCATGTACTTCTTCCGTAAATAGCCTAGCCTTTATCACACGAACCACCTTTATATCAGTTCATTAAATGAGGTGTGAGAATTATTATAAATTTTTTTACATTATTTTTAATTTTTACATATAAAAGAAATTACATATAAGCAGCTAGTTGACTTACAATGTTGACCCTCTGTTCAATTAGGAAAATTTTGATTGAAATCAACCAAGACTCATATTTCAGTATTAAATTATTACTTTTTAACCACATTATAGATTAAGTAGTACGAGATAGTTCTCTGTTAATTAATTATATTGAGTTGGAGTCTTGTGAGTTAAATATTTTTTTTTAATTATTGATATAATTGTAAATTGTGCATGTGGCTTGTGACGATCTTTGACATTAAAGGAAAATGTGATTAATGTGGCTGCAATTGCAGTAGGATGAATAAAAAATCTTTATATTGTGGTCAGAAGTGTCATTATAAGATTATCTTTACCAGCAGTTTTTGTATGGGTTCTTAAGTCAAGAAGTGTTTCTTAACTTCTTTCTCTTCTGTTTGAGATTTTTGAAGTGACATCCAGGTGTAGAGCTGGGAACCAAGTCCTTGTCAAATTGCTCAGAAAATCAATAGAGAAAAGGAAGAAAATAAACAGATTTTAATTAAAAACAAAAAGTTAAAGAACTTTTACCATTGGAGTGAAAAATAACAAATGTTTTTAAAATTGATGTGTCAATACAGGGCCCACTTAAGAGGAGTTAAGAACCCAAATGAAATTCTATGGTTGGAGATGCTCTAACCACAATTTAAAACCATTGTGACCTATAATTAAAGTCTTACGCAGCTGGAATAGTTGATGATATCAGTAGTCTGTTAAAAAAATGATCCCTTTTCAAGACAAACCATATTTTGTTGCCTTTGCGTATTGCTTAAAATTGAGTAGCAGTTTATTGTCATGGCATGTTCGAGTTAGAGACAGCAAAATATCTCAGATGAAAGCTACCAGCACGATCAGAACCGCTCCAGTTTCCACCCAAATCCAATGATGTAAGGCATGATGCTACAGCTACCGAAGTTCAATGCTTCACCTTAGAAATATTACCCAAATGGCCACATGATAAGTGAATGTTATTATTTTAATTTCATGGTCTCTGTGCAACCCCTCTACTTCACAATAATATAATAATCTGTTAATTTACCAAAAGCAAAACATATATATAATTAAGCAGGTCAGCCAATCAGGACTACACAACAAAACTATCTCGGGACCGTTGGTTCGTCAATTCATTGTAACAAGAAATTCCTTATTCTCCTCACCAAAGTCTAAGGTTCGATTCTTGGCTTAAACATAAAATTATAACTAAAGATATCACTTTATTTTACAAAATATATGGACCAGAGGAGAATTAGTCGGATACCAACTAAAAATTTCAGACACCTTCCAATAAAAAAATGAATTAATATAGTTATTTTCTATTCCAATATGTTTTTCTTTTGGTATTGCTAAGAGCGACTTGCGTGGCATAACCCCTTCTATCTAATATATCACCCTTATGACCTCACCTTCAATCTGGTTGAGAACCAGAATTCTAACATTCATTCGTTATGAATAATTCCAAACAAAATTGTTTGAGGTGACCCTCCGCATGCCTTTTGGCCATCACCAAATTTTGTGATGCATCCACATACGTTGAACTCTCTAAAACAATCTCAATCATGGGGTATAAGCATATTCATAAATTTCCCCGTCCATTGAACCTATGGTGAATTTGGCACTGCATCACTCACTAGCCAATTAATTAACTAACTAACTAGTTAGGTGCTCAATGTGTAGCAAGTATCAATAAATGGTAGAAAGGAGCAAAGGTTAATTTATTAAGGCACACAATGGAAGAGGAGTCAAAGGAGAAAAAGGACACTAAGGAGGAGCCACGTTATAGAGGAGTGCGGCGGCGGCCGTGGGGGAAGTTTGCGGCCGAGATTTGGGACCCGGCCCGGCACGGTACCCTAGTGTGGCTGGGGACATTTCTCATGGCGGAGGAGGCTGCTAGGGCTTATGACCGAGCTGCCTATGAGATGAGGGGCGCTTTAGCCGTTCTCAATTTTCCAAATGAGTATCCTTCATGCTCTTCTATGAACTCATCTTCAACATTAGCACCTTCTTCTTCTTCAAATTCAATGCTTAAAAATTGATCATGGTAAACAAGTTATTGAGTTTGAGTGCTTGGATGACAAATTGTTAGAGGACCTTCTTGATTGTGATGACTATGCCTACGAGAAAGACTTACCTAAGAACTGAACATTTGGTTTGATCAAATTTGAATGTTAGATTGATTTCAAAGCATACCTATAGTAGGTGAATGTCTTCATATATTATATGATTTCCTTTTAAGCAGCACTTTACTTTGGTGAGTATGGTTTATAACTTAAGAATGACTTGGTTGAACCATTTAGTTTGATCGATGACTCCATATAAATAGGAATGACTTGTTTATAAAAATATATAAGAAAAACTATCCACCTTTATGTTATATACTTATCTTCCTTAATTTAGCATTAAATTTGTTTTCCTTGCTGTACGCATTAAATTTGTTTATACAGTACTTTTATCATAATTTATTTTAGGAAATTATGAGAGAGTATAGTATTAATTACACTTTTTAATAACAATGTTTTTTTTAACTTGTACTTTTAGGGTATTTGATTAGCATTTTTCTTTATTTTATTACAACATATGTAATAATAAAATGAAGAGTAAATTATATGACACTAGTTCAATAATCCTCATAGAATGTATTACCTTTCAACGATGCTGACTACAACGACGTCATCGAATGGATTAAATAACCGACGTAGAAAATATTGTTTGTAGTAGTGACGGTCTAAAGTTTCATGTACAACACCCTATTTTTTATATCCCTATACAAACATCTTTTAATTATTGTTTTAAAAAATTATACTATGTTCATTTTCAAAAAAGGTTGACAAGAAAGAAGTTAAAAAAAAAACAATAAGAAGAATTGTTCAGATACCTATAAGTGAGACTTATTTGGATTGTGTTATAAATGTCCTAACTAAATCAATTGATGGTTAAAAGTAAAATGTTAAGAACATTCCTTCTGACATTCTTTGTCTAAGAGCATCTCCAACGACAGTTCCTTAATGAGTTTCTTAAAGTGAAGAAATAGGGGCTTAAAAAACTTGTACATTGGAAAGAATCTACGTGTAAGGAACGATTCCTTCAAAATAAAATGAGTTTATTATATAAGAAACGAATGCTTAGCATTTAAACAGTATTATCAAACATCAACTATCTTCAGTCCACCCATGTACAAAAAATAACTGTAAGAACAAGAAAGATGGCCAGATCTGGAAAATACCAAGGGGAAAGGAATATTGAAAAAATCTGAAAAAATTCCATGTCATCACACCAACGATGGTTACGTGAGAAAGCTGAGGTGGTGGCTCAAGGATTGGCGCCGTTGTGAGAGCGAGCGGTGGTGGTGGCTCGAGGGACAACAATGGTTGCCAAGGGAGCGATGTTGGTGGCTCAACAGGCGACGTCGAATGGTGGTTGCGAAACGAAGAAGAAGGAAAAGGAAGAAGAAGGCAAGGGCATAAAAAATCACAATGGAGGAGAAAATGGAAAAGGAAGAAGGAATGAGAAAATGAAAGAATGAAGGTTCTCGAGAGAAAAACAAGGTGGGTGGTTTTTTACTTTTTAAAAGAAAAATAAAGTTGAAAGGTTGGGAAGGGAAATGAAGATTCTGGACATGGAGATAGGTGAAAATAATATTGTTTTGTTTTTAAAGATGATAGGTGGTGGGTGGAACATGGAACGTTGGGGAAAATATTTTTTTTCTTCAAAATTATTACTAAAATTTACCAGTTGCACTATTTGTTATATATGAATTGTGATTTCATGGTGCCTTTAAAAACTACCGTTATATATTATTTATTATAAATTTGGATCTTATTGATGGAGTTTTGCACACAATATTTTTAATCCTAATTTTTTTTCTATCAAGCCTCAATCTTTTTATTCTGTCTCTAAAATAGATCTCAATCAGTATAATTATTTACAAAATCAATCACTCCCTACCACTGAAAATTCTCTCTAGAATTCCCAATCAATATATCAATCATTATACTATTTTTTAATTGATATTTAATATTTTATTCAATTATTCATATTTATTATTTGTATTTATAAAAATTAAAAAATGAATTAATTATTTTATTAGAATAATAATTAAATTTTAATAAAAAAATATAAATGTATAGATTTTTTTAAGTTCCTTATAATTTCTTGCATTTGAGTACAATTTTGTATGAATTTCTTAAGAGTGACATGACACTTGCAAGATCACAAAAAATAATGTGGGGATCACAAAAATAATGCACACCACTCAACATAAATGTCCATTAGGCTAAGTAATCAGCCGCCTTGGAAATTATAAAAAACTATCAAATTTAAAATTTAAAATATATCGGAAAAAATAAATATTATTACTAATTTAATCAAAGAAATAGAAGACAAAGCTAGCATATATATATATATATATATGCTATTTTAATTTTATCAATTAATTAATCATGCGTTTTGTACTTTGTAGTTGTAGCCACCTTTGTCTTCTGTTTCTTTAATTTAGCAATAATATTTATTTTTTCCTATATATTTTAAATTTTAAATTTGATATTTTTTTTATAATTTCCAAGGCGGCTGATTACTTAGCCTAATGGACATTTATGTTGAGTGGTGTGCATTATTAGATAAGTGATATGAAAGTTGCAGCAAAAAATAAAACGTGAAAGAAATTTGAAGAAGAATTGAATATTGATGGGCTATCTATATTTTTCTGAAAAGAATTCAATAATATAAGAGTATGTCCACAATAGTCTTATGTAATTTAAACAAAAAAAAAATTCAGTAGAAAATATCTGCCTATGAAAAAAAAAATGGAAAAAGAATCGTGGTTATATCCCTCTTTTTATGTCTCTATTATTACTTGGTTACAAATAAAGATTCCCTTAATTCGAAATGTTCACTATAAAATACAGCAATTGGATGGATTAATATCGTGTCTTATTCAAAATATAAATTTAAGTGCGTTTTGTTAGAAAGCGCGCCTAGTATCTAACTTCTTCCTCAAACGCACCCAATGTTTTATTTTATGGTTTTTTTTTATATATATAAAAATCAAGCGCACCACTATATTCTACTGAAAAGTATGTGATAATATTATATATATAGTCGATCTTGTTCTAATTAAATAGGACAACTTTTATCAAGCACAGCTAAAATTTTCAATTTTTATTTTTATTTCATATATTATCAGCTTTTTTTTTTGGAAGGCTGATATGTTATCAGCTTAATATTCATTTTTCTAAATCTTTTCAAGTAATATTATTACTACAGCTATTTACACTAATCTTTTCCAAATCTTCTCAAATTATATCACCATCTCATCTTATTAGAAAATTTTAAAAATTAACTAATATAATACAAGAATTTAGTAAAACTCATTCCTATTTAAAAAATCAAAATATATTCTCTTGCGTTAATATATTAATCTACTGTTCTTATAATTTGACATATGTCATTTTTAATTATATTCTTTTAAATTTTAGTTAGTTTTAAAATTAATTATATATGCTATAAATTTTGAATTTATTATTTTGCTAAATAATTATGCATTATGATTATTTTTAGTTAGTTTCTTCACACAACCAACACCCATGACCATGGGCGAATTTACCTTATAGGTTGGGGGAGCAAGTGTTTCTCCTTAAATTTTCTATTAAAATATTAATATGTCTTTAGCATTTCTTAATTATTTTCAGTACTTGTTATATAGTTTACAATATTTGTAAATTATTTTCATTTTTAATTCATGCATTAACACTTGTTTATCAGGTAATTAAGGGTCATTGCTCTTCATTGAAATGAAAACTACAGTTTAATCATATACATTTTGTAGAAATATTTTAGTCTATATTGTAATAGTTCATGTTCAAAGATCTCAAACTCAATACTTATATCTAAACTAACTCTCATGTTGACATCATGATTTTTTTAAATCTCATCGCAAGTTATAAGTTTTTTTCATTGTTCTATTCAATCCAGAACAGTAATTTGGTCTGACTATCTATTTGTTCCTTTAAATTATGGTTTATAATTATTTGTTCCTTTAAAATTTTCTTTACAAAATTATTTTTTGGGGGTACTATCCCCGAACCTCCGCCACTAAGTGTATAAACATAAATAATATTTTTGGGTCTGCCACTAATATTCCCCTTAATTATTTTTCTAGATTCGACACTGCCCATGACACCGACAACCTGAACCTGCCGCACCACCATCCAAATGACCAGACTCACAACAACGACACCTTAACTTGAGTTCAAAATAAGTTTCACTCCCGGGTTCAAAATATCAGCTTTAAACAACCAGAACCACAGTGGGTTCAATGAAAAGCACGAGGGCAAGGGCAGAATGGGAACACTTCGATTTGCAACCAATTTACTGTAACTTTCACTCTCTTTCACCTCATTTTTTAGTTGAAAGAGTATTCATTTGGATCCCGCAAATTGTCAGCATGTTTCAACTCATTTTCATCGCCTTTCGTCCGTTCCAAACGCAAGGTGTGAAATAGTTTCAGTGCATTTCATCGATGCAACACTTTCAACGCATCACTTATGTTCAATTTTTTTTTTTATTAATGTAAAATTCGTTCCATTAGATTAGATCCACGTACATGAAAATTATTATATAAAACATAGTTCAAACCAAAAAGTGTCATCAACATGGTGAAAAACGTGTGAAATGTGAATTTATGGAGCATCCGAGAAGATTTGAAAAATCTAATATCAAATTCAGTTGGATTGTATATATTTCATGTAAGTATAATGACACAAGTTTAAAGGACAAGTTTCAAGTGTTGAATTACTTTAAAAAAGTTTAAAATTGTATCCCAATATAGAAAACTATTATTTTAAAAAGATCATTTTGATTCAATTTAAAAATAAAACAAAAACTAAGTTAAACTTTTTAATAGATAAGCTACTAAATTGAATATAAAAAAATAAGAACTAAAATGTATTTTAATCCTTCTAAAATAGTCTTGGGGAAGATCCATATATAAGTTAATAGTAATAAATTGTAATTTTTCTGGATCAATTTCACATTAGTTGTAAGTTCAGACATAATTGTTATACTTTTAATACATTTTGGAACTAAATTAATTTTTTTTTCAGGAATTAAATTTTCACCGCCTTACATTTTCGGGGACAAAAATGATCATTTATCTTTTTATTTTATTTTTTATTGAGCTACATATCTTTGTTTTTGTTTTTGTGATTATGCTCTGTTTGGATAGTTTTCCATTTTTGGATTTGAAATTCTTAAAAACTAAAACTAGTTTTAGTTTTGAGTTTTTTATTTCAATTTTTGTTTGTTTTTAGTTTTAAAAAATTGTTGCAATTGAAGAAGGATAAAATAAAATGAGTCCTTTGGTCTATCTTAACATGTCCCAAAATGAAATAATGCAATAAAAAAATGACTCATAAAATAATTAAACCTGTTGTAGTGATAACAACGACATTAGCGACAGTGTTGGTGGCGGTGCGATAGTAGCAAAATGGTGGTGGTGGTGGCGGCTACAGTAGTGATGGAATGGTGACAGTGACAACGAAGGTGATAGTGATGATGCCAATGGCCGTAACAACAGTGACATTAGTGTTTGATGACAGCGGTAACGATGAAATGGTTGTGGTGGTGGAATGCTAGTTGTGGTAGTGATGGTGTGCTTTTTAAAATTAAAAACTAAATTTACAAAAAAAAATCATGGTTTAAAAAATGAAGGTTAGGAACTAAAAGCATATAATTTACAAAAAAAATCATGGTTTAAAAAATCATGTGTTAAATTTTTTTACAATTTTTTTAATTATTTATAGATATAATTTTTTTAAAAGTAATCAAATAAATGGTGATATAAATTATTTTTTAAAATTGAAAATAAATAAATTAAGATACAATTTAACTTTTCAATAATGATAAGAGTATCATGTAGATTAGGAACTAAAAGCATATAATTTACCCATTATTTTTTAATTAAAATTTAGGAACTAAAATAAAAAATATTAAAAAATTTAGGAACTAAAATATAGTTTACCCATTATCATTTAAGAGCATCTCTAATGGGAATACTTACATGAGATACTTAACTTTAAGTAATGTGTTGTTTACCTTTTTTCCCATTGGAGCAGATGAAATGAAGTTGATTATATAATCATTGTTGCTTATATAAACAGTCGTTGTTTAATAATTTTTTTTACCATAAATAACATATTTTCCAAGCATTATAAGATTCACAAAATTAAATTAAGCATTCACTTTAGCAACATTGACATTGGAATGAATTTTTGTGTAGAGTGTTTAAATATACAGAATTATATGACCCATAAAATTAAGATAAACAACCCATCTAAATAATTGTGTATTATAGATGCTCTAATTAAAATTAAAATATCTTGACAGAAGTTAACATTTATAAAAGTAATTGTATTAATTATTAAGTGAATTAACTTTATTAATGTTAATCAAATTAATTATGACACTAATTTATATAATAATTAATTTGATTACAATTAAAAAAGTAATTTGTATCATCATTAATTCAAATTTAAATTTAAATGATAATTTATATCATAATTAATTTTATTACTATCAAAAATGTAATATGTATCATTATTAAGGTAATTTGTATCCAAAATAATTCAAGAATAATTAAAAAGATAATTTATGTTATTAATTATTGATTTAAATAAAAGTAACTTATGTATACAATTAATTATAATTATTTCAACAAATTTAACAAAATATAAATGTGTTTATGTTGTGTGAGAGGAGGTGTAAAAGAGTGCACAACAAAAATACATTTTTGTGGTATACTTTCTCCAATGAAAATGTATTTCTTTTGCTTTTTTTTCCACATTTTCTTACACAATAAAAACACGTTTCTATTGTGTATTTTATCAATGTAATTGTGTTTCCGTAAAAAATGTAAATTTGAAAATGAAAAATTTAAAGCACACAGGGTGAGTGTGAATAGAAAATTTGGGATTCAGAGTAACAATTCCCTTTCTGAATTATTATTTCCGGGCTCATAAGTCTTAATAATACATATGGTCTTTTTAGATATTTGTTATATTCACTCCCTTTTTTTGCTAAGTACATTTCCCTTTTCCTTTTTAGAAGTCAAATTAGATAAATGACCTTTTTCTTTCGAAACCTCACGTCAGAGACACTCCCCCACTCTGGAAAGCCATTTTGTACATGCTGCAAGTCCTTTTAAACCCTAGCATGTTGGATTTTCGATTTGAAACGACAACAAACGATATCTAAACCCTTCTCATCAATTTTCCCTCCTTCCCTCTTTTGGTGATCAAGGTATTAAAATTTTGACGGAGTCTAGGGTACACAACTGAAACATGTTGCGTACCTACGAAAGAAGCATGGATCGTTGGATGGAAATGATTAAGGAACGTGGAATGTTGGATCGAAATCATGGGATTTGTTGAGTTTACTGGTAACCGGTCGTGCTACTGTATTTTGGCCTTTTCTAATACACATGACCCGAGGTTTCGCTTTCCTATGTTTTTCTCTCTCTTTATTCTCATCATCAGGTAAAAATTATGCTCCCTCTCAATCCATCCAACCTATTTGCAAGTTCTATCTATGATTATAGGTGAATATAATTAAATGATTATTTATTTTCTAAACTCTTGAGATTGCTTTTTTTCCAATTAGAAAATTTGTCGTCCTTCTTCCAGAACCTTCCGGTATCGATGACGAACACAAGTTACGGAGGCGTGGAGTTGAAGTTATGTCGAGATGAATCTGTCACATTGGTTCTCAAGTTCGTTGCCATTGCCTCCATTCTCTTCGCCGACATGGATCAGAACGCCATCCCGCTCATTGGAAAACATCGCCGCTTCCTCTGCACCGACAGCAACCTCTTCGTCGCGGCCAAAGCCTTCGCCGCCGGCGTCATTCTTGCCACCGGATTCGTGCACATGCTCTCCGACGCCACCAAGGCGCTTGGCCACCCGTGCTTGCTAGCGTTCCCGTGGTCCAAGTTTCCCTTCACTGATTTCTTCGTAAAAAAGAATTAAATAGTTTAGATTTACTTTTCCTATAAAAAATATTTTTCATTTAACAAAAATAGTGGGTTACTCACTTCCACAATCATCAACATACAATTCTAAATTTCTTTAATTTTAAAAAATGAAATGAAATTTTAACATTTGAAAATTAATTCTGATTGAGAGGTAGTTTTTTTATACTGTTTCAGTTTTAAAATTAAATTATAATTTTAACTTTTTAAATAAAAATTAAAATTATGTTGTGTTTCAATTAGTTTTCTTATTCAATGAAGTTTTTTTATACTGTTTCTTATAATTGAAAACATAATTGCATATCAATGAATTTTTCCTCTAACTTTCACTTTGATTGAAATTTTAATAATATCAAAATCCAAATTCCTCCCACAATCGAATTTAACTAGTTTGAATAGAATTCAATACCGATAATTTGAAATGTTATTAATTGTTGATAAGATAAATAGTAAAATATAAATTGAAAATTTGAAATTATTGTTACAAAATAAAAGATGGTAGAGAGAAAGAAAAAAAAGGATGGAAGAGTGATACCATCTCAAATTGCCAACTTTACAAACACGGAGGTAATATTTGAGAAAATTAATTAAGGAATTACAAAAACATGTAAGTTTAATTTGAAAAATAAAATTTAAATTTTAGGTTGTTTGAAAATTAATAAATTGGATAGTTAAATATTTTAATAAATATATAATTTTAATTATTAATTTATATATATTTTATTTTTTCTATAATTTTTAAAAGTCGTAAACATATATACGACTTTAAAGTCGTATATATATTTACGACTTTAAAGTCGTGTATATATTTACGACTTTAAAGTCGTGTAGATTTTGTTTTGTTTTTGTTATCCGTACCCCGACTTTAAAATTGTTTTGTTTTTTTTTTGTTTGCTATCAGCACCCCCTCCCATATTTAAAGTCGTAGGCTTGGTTAAGACTTTAAAGTCGTGCACAGTCAAAATTGTTAAATGAACCCCATTTTTGATAAGTTTAACCGTAAAAATTGAAAATGACTAATTATACCCCTTTTTTTATTAAGTATAGTTCAATATTTTCTTTTAAATCTTAAATTTTAAATGGTAATATTTTTAAAATATACCCCAAATAATTATCACATTGTGTTAAAAAAGTAAAAATAATTATATTTGTAAAAATTCATCAACAAAATCAATATATTTAATTATCAAAATCAAAATAAATATATGTTATGTCATGTTTTACAAGTTAAAATTATTACTAAAATATTTTCATCCAACAATCAATCTATCAAAATTTAAATTTGAACATTACTACAAAAATTTACAAAATTAATTAAAAAATTAAATGTAATTCAAAGAGAGTGAGCATAATTTGAGAGTGAGCATAATTTTTAGGTGATGATGATGAGAATAAAGAGAGAGAAGAAGAACATAGGAAACGGAAGAAACCTCGGGTCACGTGTATTAGAAAAAGCCAAAATATTAGTAGGTAAAATACAATAGCACGACCGGTTACCAGTAAACTCAACAAATCTCATGATTTCGATCCAACGGTCCACGTTCCTCAATCATTTTCATCCAATGATCCATACTTCTGTCGTAGGTACGCAACATGTTTCAGTTGCGTACCCTAAACTCTGTCTAAAATTTTACCTAAACATCAGTAAAAAAATACATGACGATTGAAACTGTGAGAAATCAGGTACTGCACAAAACTTTTTCTTTCCTTTTCAATTTTGGAACGGCAAAGCAAGATGCATTTCGAAAAGTATTTACCAAAATATAAAATCTCTAAAAAAATCCATAAAGTAGTTTCGGGAATATAACAAATGATTCTGAAAAGTAATTTCCAAAATTATTTTAGAGATTTTCTATTCTATTCTGAAAAGTATTTTTCATAATTCAAAATATAAAGTTCTGGAAACTACATTCTAGAATTTAAAAATAATCACGTTTTTGAAAAATCATTGTATTGGTTTATATTTTTAATTTACTTTCCTTGATAACTTTATTTGTTTTAATTTTTTTCTCCTGTTCATTTTAGTTAGATGTCTGAGGTGGGGAAAAAGCGCACCTGTGATTGGCAAGTGTAATAAGCATAACATGTAATCAAGAGTGATAGTCATCCTCCCATAGGCAAGTGGAAGGAGCTAGTCTCTCGCTGCCACCGTTCAGCAAATGCAGATCATAGACCTTTGTCCACCATTTGGTAGCTACAATCAAGAAGAAGTGGTGCTAAGCCAGAGTTCTGTAACACTTTCGTATTTGTTGATTCATGATGTCAATTTTTTTTAGTTTTCGTCCATGATTGACAACCTTAAGTGCACCACATTCCTGTAACCAAATAAGTTTTGTGATTTGATATTACAAGAATTATTTGAACATTAAATTTATAAATCAATCAATGCCAATTAATTACTACCTCGTTGTTCATAGGCGAGTAGCAACATGATTTGAAAAATGCCTAAGGACTGACAAATCTTTCAGGGCCTCCTGGAAAGCTCCTTACTGCTCGAGGGTTTGCAGAAGAATTTACTAGGACCTCTTGAGGTTTCTCGTGATCATTAAATGCATGTGCTTGAGCATTTGCACGTTGTCTATGTCGTGTAACACTTCCACCTCTTGTTTTTGCCATATCTGCATATTTAACAAGCTACTTTTAAAGACTTGATATTTATTTCTGGCATAAAAAGTCTAACAACAAAAGCATTTGTTGATAAAAAAAAAACCCTGCTGTAAAAAAATTAAAAAAAAAACCTGCTATGTAAAAAAATATTATATTAAAAAAATACCTTGTTGTATAAAGACATACATCTCAATACATATGGTTGTGCCTTCAAAAACTACCAAACATAAAGATCTTTGTAGTTATATATATATATATATATATATATATATGTGAGTGTGTGTCTGCATATGCAGGTCAGCACCAAACCTATATGCATCAGACCCTAACCAAAATGAAAATCCCACAGGTGTACTAAGACACCAAACCTGCATCTCCCAAGCACATATCTATTGTCAAGAAACTTGTTACGTCGGATATACTTGCTGGTACATATAAAAACAGCAAGGTACATATTAATTTAATAAACAAACTTGCTGATTCATAATTCAACTTTAATAATATTAAATTTGTTTACTTGAGTTATGTGATGGTGTTTATATACTTAGTAAACAATTTTAAAACCAGAAATGAAAACCCAACATCTATTTCTAATAATTCAACAAAATTCAGTTCTCATAATCGTGACAGATGCATGCGACAAACACCCAAAAAGCTCCATAAAACTCAGAAACAATAAATCGTATGAAATCCAAAGTCTAAGCACTAATACAAAGGGAAATCTTAAAAAAGAAGACTAACGCAGGCGTAGCTGGTAGCAACACAGTCAAACACTTGGAACGATTGGAACGGTGACAGAGACAAACACAAGTAGAGTCACGAGAGAGGTAAAGGGCTCACGGTGATAGAGACACACAGCCAGAATCGCAAGAAAGGTAGAGAGCTCATGATGACGGAAAAGCACACAGGTAGTCCCTAGATGTTCACGGTGACGTCGCAGATAGGAAACCAAGGTGGAAGAAGCTATTCCTCTAGCTGAATTGACATAAGCTTCATTGTTTGGTTGTGGTTTCAAATTGAAACTGAACGTGCTAGGGTTTAAGAGAACTTGCAGCACGCAGAAAACGATATTACAAAGAAGGGGAGTGTCTCTGCCATGAGAGATCAAACAAATTTGGGGAAGAAGAATGGGATAAAAGAGAGGGGAAGGGTCTCTAACGTAAGGTGAGGTTTTGAAAGAAAAAAGTCATTTAAGTAATTTAACCTTTGAAAAAGGGAAGGGAGTGTACTTAGCAAAAGGTGGTGGATATAGAAAATGGCTCGATTTATTTATTTGTAAGTGGATCAACATCTAATTTGTCTATGTGCTTGAAAAAAGATGGGCTTAGTGATTTAGTTAGGATTCTTTCTATTTGAACATTTTTTTTCTACACACTCTTTGCATTTTTGTATTTTTAGAAAAATATATTTTTAAAAACTAATTTCTGGAAAATGCTTCAGTAATGGAAAGTATTTGGATAAAAAATTTAATTAATTAAGGATTATTGAATAAGTATTTAGAGAAATATCAATAGTATAATATTTTTTAAACATTCTCTAATATTAACTAAAATTTATTAAAAATACAAATTAAATTATGTGAGATTTAATTTTTTTAATTAAATGGAACAAAAGCCCAGAGAAAATTTAATGCATCTAACTCAACCTTGCAATTTAAATATATTTTAATCAGGAGTGTGTTAAAAGTATGCTATTAGTGAAGTAAAAAAAAAAAAGGTGTGATGTTAGCTAGTACTCATTATGTAAACACTTATGCTTACATTATTTTAATAATCGAAATTAAGAGGAAATATGATTATTATGAGTTAAGCTATTTTCATAAGATATTCTAGATAGCTTATTAAAGTAAACTAAAATAATAATAATGAGAGAAAAAATAAATATGATAATTTAAACTAAAATCAACTTCTGGACATATCATAAATTATTTTCACAAACACTCGTAAACACACAATTGTTTATGTAAGAAAACAAGTTTAAATTATTTGTAAATAAACTCCTAGATACAAACTCACCTACACACGATGTTTTTTTTTTTTTTGTCGTTATATAATATAACTATCATATTATTAATGTATTTTGTTTTCATATTAGTAAACATTGTGTTTCGCGAATTCGTTGCAACTTTATTTCCTCATTTTTATATTTTTTATCAATACATAATATTTTTATTTATCAATTGAATTGTTTTTATTCATATAAATATATGTTTATAATAAGAGTGATGTAATATCATCTTCTAAAATCCTTCTGTTTATCCTTTTATTATTTCATAAATAAAAACACAAATATATGTGATATCTTAAACTTAAAGACTGATATTTATAATTATTCTTGTTCTAAACATCTTATTGTTCATGGTTGTATATACAATAGTATAGCATAGGGACGGTTTTGGACCCATTCAAGGTGTCCAATCGTATAGGGTCCTAAAAAATAAGGAGCTTCAAATATTAATTACTGCAACATATGTTCAATATTGAAAATTAGAAAAAATGGTAATGTCTATTTTTAATAATCAAGGGGTCCGCCCAGCTATAGCATCTATACTATTGTATATATATGGTTCTACACCTGTAGCAATTTGGATAATTTATACATTCCGGCAGTTAACATCGTTTTGTTCATGGTTGTAAGTATAGTAGTACATCTCATACCATTGGATAGAGTTTTTTTTTTTTTTTTTGTTTTTTTTAATTTTAATTATATATATATATACACATTTTTTTATAATTTTTTTTTGAATAATTTATGCTTCGACATCTGAGAACACGCACAGGTGTAGGCACATGGTGCTTTGTTTGGATCTGAATTCTATTTTAGTCACATTTATATAATTTTATGTAACACGCAAGCTTCAAGGCTGCACTATTATTTAATTTATTATTGCCAGTACAATAAAAATATCTTTTCTGTTGCTCAAAATATTTGAAAATATTAATTTTAGGCCCTATAAAAATATAATATAATTTTAGTCCATTTATTTATTAAAAAGTAATAGGATTTTAGTTATTTGTCAAGAATTAAAAACACATATTTGTGAATAAATATAAAAACTAAATATATATTAAATTTGTACAGAGACTAAAATGAATATTTCGAAATATTTTTAGCTTTTATCCAAAAAATAATGCTCGACATCTGGGAGCACGCACAGGTGTTGGCACATGATCATTTTGTCTTGATCTGAATTCTGTTTTAGTCAACATTTATGTAACATGCAAGCTTCAAGGCCGTATATTATATATTGCTGAAAACAAGATTTAAAAACATTAGCGTATATGAATTATTGATTTCCGTTAATACTCATGACAGATATTTTTGGCAGGTATGCATCCTCCCTGAATTTATCAACAAATGTTTCAGGAATTTAATAAATAGTTTTGCTAGCTTATTTAATTTTATCTTTTGGCTACAGCTAGATTTATAAAGTAAATTTGCTATAAACTCCAACGCTTAATTTTTTTTTATACCAAAATTATACTTCATTAAGTGAAGAACTTTTAAAGAATTTTTGTATGATGAGTTTTCAGGGGATAAACTGCATCTATTACTGAGCGCATAAATCAATTGCATAAGGTGAGATTGTTTTAATTTATTTAGTGATATCAAATTTGAATCTATCCAATTAAAACACAATTGCTCCTAGATTTCATCTATCCAACATAAATTATTAATTATTTTAAACCCAAGTGGTAAATCTTTCATAAATATCCCTGCAGATGCTCCTAAAAAAATAGCATTAAGATTCCTACATTAAATAACCCAAATTAATTAATACCCGATTAGAAACTGTGGGCTTTAAATTATAGCCGTGAGGGGGAAGAAGCATGACAGAAAACAGCTGCCGAATATGCCTACTAATTCCCCTTTGTTTCATCAGAATCCAGATTGGAACATGTTGCAGGAGCCTTCAGAAATTTTGTTCGATTCATTCTCAAGCAATCCTGTTCGAGACACCGTCCACGATTTACTTTCCTTCGACATGGTTGACTTCTCCACGCCACCAACCGAAGGAAACCACAACAAGACAAAGCAATTGGTGGTGAAGTCTGAAGTGCAGAATAAGGAAAGGTCATACATAGGTGTGAGGAAAAGGCCTTGGGGCAAATTCGCAGCAGAGATCAGAGACACAACGAGGAATGGCACTAGGGTTTGGCTTGGAACCTTTGAGAGTGCAGAGGCTGCTGCATTGGCTTATGATCAAGCTGCATTTTCCATGAGAGGCCATGATGCTGTGCTCAATTTTCCGGTCAAAAGGGTCAAAGAGTCTTTGCTAGAGATTCAATATGGTTGCAGCAAAGGGTATTCACCAGCTCTTGCACTCAAGGAGAGGCACTACATCAGACGAAAATTGTCATCAAAGGCTAGAAAGTGTAGAGAGAATAAACAGGAATCAGAGGCACCAACACCAAGTGTGGTTGTGTTAGAGGACTTGGGAGTTGAATATCTAGAGCAACTTCTAAGCATATCTGATCAAAGTGTAAGCTTATAATCTATTACCATGAATAAGGGTTTATTTGGATGAATAATTTTATGAAATTATAACATGAGAGCTATTATCATAAGCTTGACTATTAAGCTTGCTGAAATTAGTTTAAAAATATATATTTTATTGATAAATTTTATTGTGAAATTTATTAAAGTAAATAAACAAAAGCTTAGAAGAAAGTGAATTTATTTTTCTTCTTATTTTCTTTGTTGCCTTTGTTTCTTTAATTTACACCACTAATATATTCCTGAGGAAGCACTTATATGCTGTTATTTCTTTGTAATAAGCCTTGCGCCATTTTCCTCTTAATCATAACATCGATGCCCGGTGAATATTCAATAATAATTTTATATCTACATTGTATGAGAATAATATACTATAATTTTTTTATCGATAAATATTAATCATTAATATGATTAGTTTTTGTTAATAAAAAAAATTGAATATATAATCTTTTCTTTCTTTCCTTCTCCCTTAATCATCCAATTCATTTTATATTTTCTTAACAAACAAAAATGATTAAGGAACCACGTCAATAAGGAACAAATTATATTACCAAAGGTTTGGTACATTTCTTTGTTTTACATATCATGTCTCGCTTCTCCTCTTCCTTCCTATCGGGCACGGGCAGTCGTCACTAGTGAAGATATCACTTGTAAACATTATTTTTTGTTGTCTCACATTGGGCAAATAAAGAAAAGTAAAAATGTATATATACATAGAATAGTTGAATTCAATTGATTTCAACTTTTTAAGAATGAAAAAAAAAAAGGAAGAGTTTTTCGACTTAACATGGTACACGATACGATGCGCAAATCATAACTGAGACAACAAAGCAACCAACCTAGTTAGACTTGAGGCTAGGGGAAGTTACCTAAACAAATACATACCAATTCAATATTCTCACAATCACATTGTCAATATCTTGCAATTATCAAATAAAGTATAACAAAAGGTACCACATTTGGGTTGATTATATTATGCGCAAAACCATTAGGATGAGGATGAATGGTCAACAAAATAACCATGTACATCTAGAAGCTTGTTAAACAAAAAACTAGTCAGGATAAATGGTCAACGAAATATCCATGTACATCTAGAAGCTTGTTAAACAAAAATCTAGTAAGGATAAATGGTCAACGAAATATCCATGTACATCTAGAAGCTTGTTAATTAAACAAAAAACTAGTCAGCACAACCTTTAATCACGTACATATTGGATGATGGCCACTTGGTGAAATTAGTAAGTACAACCTTTAAACACATACATTTTGGATGATAAGTGTGAGTGTGAGTGATATGATGGTCACAATCTATTTTATTTGCTGCAAAACTCTGTTAGAATTGAACCAATTAAGGGAGAAATGACACTCAAAAGTATAAAAAATTAAAAAGAAAAATTCCCATCTTTGCCTTTGAACCAGGAATGCAACCAACAATCTCATAAATTAATTAAGAATCAGTTGGATTTATACTAGGTCAGTCTTTGGGAGCACATCCTCTATAGTCATCCAGAGGGACCTCTACCAGCCAAACAATATCCTGACATGCTCTAGTTAATGGGATGTCGATCGGTGAGTACTAGGTCGGTCTTTGGGAGCACATCCTCTATAGTCTTCCCGAGACTTCTACCAACCAAACACTATCCTAACATGTTCTGGTTAATGGGATGTTGATGAGTACCCTAATGAACACAACTTTGTTATAGACCACCTCGTCCCAAGGATTTCTCTTTCGTCCAAGTCATTTGAATGGCTTAGGGCATGATGTAGCTTTTCAGAGAAACATGAATTTTCCCAACTCCTTTTCTGATGTCGTCCTTGTCAAAAAACCGAAGGATTCATTGTCATAACTGGAAGACAAATTAAGGTCAAAATACTTGGGACGATACATCAACGTGGCCTTGGCCACCTCTAACTCTAAGACCAACCACTCATCTTTGACCTGCTTGATTCACCTTAGTTTAGGGGATATGATGTCCTCCAACATCAGTTCCTCTAAAGCAACTTTTTTCCAAAGTTGCCAACATCGCAACCTTATGGAATCAATTTAAATTCACTCACCTCAAGAGTTTATATATATTTGCACTTCCTTCAATACACAAGTAAAAATTTAAATTTAAGTCTTGCTGATGAATGCCCTAAGGACAGTAGTTAAAGAATCAATTGATAAAAAGTTTTTATTATTAGAATTGTATTGAAAATAAAAAAAGAGAGTATATTATTGTTATTCTATCACTTCAGCCTTTCCTTTTTATTGTCTTTTAAGGTTTCTAAGTAGAAATTAAAAAAACATAATATATTTTTATTCTAATAAAATAGTTAATTATGAATTTTTCAAATATGACACTTTTTATTTCTTTTTCACCATAAATGCATATAAGTAAATTGATTAAAATTAGGTAGAAAGTAAACGTATACTTAATAAAAGAATAATTAAAATATTATCTTAAACTTTGAAAATAAAAAATAAGTATAAACAAAAATCTTGTACAAGTTCAACAAATAATAAATAAATAAAAACAGAGGGAGTATACTTTATAATGAAAACTTTTTCCTTTTGATTTTTTAACTAGTTAGTGTCTTGTAAAGACACTTGTTAGCATTTTTCCCTTTTCAAACTAAATTATGAACTGTCAAATATGATATTTTATTCACTTTGATTACTAACTTTTAAAATTAATTATCCGCATTTTTCGTAATCACGAATCTCGTTATCTACAATCGTCAGTATAATGACGCATTCAAAAATGCTCAAGCAGAGGAGTAAATGAATCATATTAATTATAGAGATAAATTAAGGATATATTAACAAATTATCTAATATTTTCTATAAAATTTAATAAGTTAATTGTATTTTTTAATATCTTCCTTAAAATCTGGAATGGAGGAGGAAGTATAATAAAATGAAATGAAGGAAGTATATTATTATTTCAGCAAGTAGCCGGCCTTGACCAAATAGCAATATGCCATTGTCACCGCATAATAAGACACACATCTATAAAACAAGTGTTCCACCTCTTATGAGATTTATTGAACACAGTTGAGATCGTATATATATATATATATATATATATATATATATATATATATATATATATATATATATATATATATATATATTTTTTTTTTTTTATCAATATTACTCTTTTTAAGTAAATTTACCTTTGTTGGTAGTATGCTTAACAGCACCTTCCACGAATGCGACCTCAGGGGAGGCTTAACTAATAAAGAAAAAAATTATGCATTTGATAGTATAATTTTTTTTACACAATTATTCAATTATAATCTATTATATATAATAAATTTATTGATTTTTAAAATAATTAGTTATCTTAAAATAATTCAAACAATGATTTATGATTGAATGATAATATAAAACTGTTTTATACTATCAATATATAAATATTAAACCCATTAATAAATCTCTTTATTAAATTTAATCAAGAAAACACTATAGAAGGTTTCAAATCTTTCAAATTTAGTTAAGAAAGCACTATTGAAGGTTTCAATTTTTAAAATGCTTATTAAAGAAGCCCTTTAAAAGGTCTCTATGAAAATTTTTGCAACATTTAGTCTGAAAATACCATAAAGTTGACACCGAAGATATCACTTATAATATTTTTTTTCGTTATCCTTAAAAAAAAAAAAACAAGATTAGTAATTTATAATTGTTTATACATCTTTTTTAACCAACTAAACTAGACTATTAACCTCTTGGTACATATTATTTATGGTATATAATGTTTATTTTTAAAAGATTTATTGAATAGAGGATCATTTTTTATTTATTAATATTCCTCTTTTTTAAGTAAATTTACCTTTGTTGGTAATTTGCATAACAACACCACCTTCCACGAATGCGACCGCTCTTAGGAGAGGCTTAATTAATAAACCCCTTTATTAAATTTAGTCATGAAAGCAATATAGAAGGTTTCAAATCTTTCTAAATTTAGTTAAGGAAGCACTATAGAAGGTTTGAATATTTTAAAACCCTTAATTTAAAAGGTCTCTATGAAACTTTTAACAACAGATATAGTCTAAAAATCCTGTAAATTTGACACCGAAAATACTATTTATAGTATTTTTTATTATCTATAGGAATTGAATGATGATGGATTTATTACATTTCACAATTTTGTTTAATGAACTCAATTAGACCTAGTCCCTTAGGATATATAATTTATAGTCTTTGTTGGCGACAATGGATGCATACAAAATGAGTATTTCTTTTTCAACGCGATTTATTCCATACACAAGTAGTTAATTAGGATTGAAACACTGGATCACTTGGTTAAGGAACACAAGCTACTACCACTTTGATTGAAGAGTATAAGTTGTTATTACTTGTGTCAACCGTTGTTGATAGTATATAATATTTATTTATTAAAAATAATTTAAAATGATTAATTTGATATATGAAATATTTTTAAACCATGCAAAAACTTATAAATTCACAATAAACATTTAAATCCTTTATATCCAAGGGAAACTATTCCAATAAAAATAAGCAAGATATATAAGAGCATCTCCAATGGGGAGTGCTTATATGGTTCCTTCACTTGAAGAAACCATTTTTTGAAGAAACTCTGCATTGGAGAGTGCCTCCATGGCGGCACGATTCCTTCAAAAACAAGAAGCGCATCTTATAAAAACACCCAGTTCTTAACAATAAAATACTATTATCCAACATCAACCACCGATTAAAAAGAAAGGAAAAATAACGGAAAGAAGAACAAAGGGAACAAACCATCTTACGGTGGTGGTTGCGCGAGGGAGGTCCGCTGGTGACGGTGGTGGTTGCGTGAGAGAGGTCCGTGAGAGCCGGTGGTGGTTGCGCAACGGAGGCCCGCGGGCAGCGACGGCAGCTGCGCGAAGGAGGCCTGCGGGCACCGGTGGTGGATGTGTGTAACACCCCGTAGGCCTCCGGTGCGTTAACATTAATAATATCAATTTAGCGCACGATAAACATAAAATAGTACTTAGCGGAAGCATAGAATCGTTTTTCTTGATTCATTATGTATGGAATAACAAAACGGTAAAGCACAACTATAGGAAAGCACACTACAATCCCCTGCTGATCCAGTTCCTTAATTCATGTATCAAAACCAGACAACTTAATTATACAGGCAGATAACAGATATAAGACAATTATACTCAGGGAAACGTCACATATCATATATAACACAGTTCTGTACATGTCTATATCAATGTCCATAGTCCACACCACACATACCGTGGTGGTACAAAAGAATATTAGCCCTCCATGAGGGAGTACAGAACTATACATCAAAATAAAATCAAAAAGAGCCATCCAGCTCCTACGTCAAGCAGCCGAGTCTCAACTGGGCCTCCTGCCCTGAGACTGCTCTTCTCTGCCAGAAATATCACTTGAAATCATGTAAGCCCCACACGGGGTGAGATAACATATCTCAGTAAGCTCAGGGTTCTTGGGAAATCATTCCCACCCTGGCCCACAAATTCACAATACATAAACAGGTAAATCGATCATACATGGCCCACTGGCCTTAACATAACATAATCATCATCACAATCAGACCTATGACAGGTGGCAGAGCTCCTCAATGCCTGGCGGAGCTCCTCAACGCCACTGACGGAGCTCCCCAACGTCAGTACCTGTCATAGTGTGGCAGAGCTCCTCAATGCCACGGGCGGAGCTCCTCAACGCCGGTATTTATCTATTGGCCAATAGAGATCTCAAGTGGCAGAGCTCCTCGATGCCACGGGCGGAGCTCCTCAACGCCCAGAATACACGACGGAGCTCCTCAACGTCGGTATTCTTCTATTGGCCAGCAGATATCTCAAGCACAGCACAAACATCAAATGCAAATGCATACAATCTCAATACAAGTCATATCACAGCCAATGCATGCATCATGAATCATGACCAACACTCCCCTGGAGTGTGGTGTGCAACCAAAGCGGGAATTCATCCCCAGGGAACACTGAACTTACCTGGTAAGGTTTCAGCTCGTAATTCCTTCCTAGGTCTGTGGCTTCCACCGCCAACAGTCTCAGAATCAATGCCTACTCAAGGCATAAGTAATTTCATATCAAAATCCATGTCACAAACATTCAATCACAGAATGTATCAGATCACAAATCCTCTATCCTAGGGTTGTATCACAGTTCTGCCCACACAAGGCTTTTTCTCAGATCATACAAGTTAATCAAAACTATCATCAGGCCATTGAGTCACCACGGACTCAATACATATCACATTTCTAAACCATAAACAAGTGACTCTACATCGGTCACTTATGCATTCACAGAGCCAATATCCAAAGTCATCAGAATCAAAAACTGAAAGCTATTCCTTCAGCATTAAGCCATTCTAAACAAGTTTCCCAACAAAACTCTGGGCTAATTCTAACCCCAGAGCAACATAATTCACAAAACCCAAGGATTCCTCAATTTCAAAATCAACCGAAGATCCTCATGTTTCTTACCTCAGTGGCGACCCAAACAGCTGGAGGACAGCTTTCCTAAGCTCTGTCGTCCGTTCTGCGCCTCTGGTCCTTGCCAACACTCAGGTTTCTGAGGTTTCTCTGAGGGATTGGATTTTGCTTAAATCTAAGGAATTGATGAAGGGTTTTAGCTTTCAATCAGTTAAAACACATTTCTAGGTCACAGGGAAGTGTTTAGACTAGCATATGAGGTCCTAGGAAGCTTGGTTTCCCTATTAATGGAGGCTGGGCATGGAGGAAGAAGAAGAAGAAGGTTTTCTTCTTCCAAAACGCGACTGACCTCTGTTATATTGCCTGCCCGAGCTCTGGCGCGGATCGCGCCAGCTCCCGCGCTGACCGCGCCAATATGGCGGTTTAGGTGGCGCCACCAGCGCCACGCCCACGCCCCCAGCGTCAACTTCCAGAACCTTTGGCGCTAACCGCGCCAGACTGGCGCCATCCGCGCCATGCCTTCCCTGACCTATGGCGCCATCAGCGCCGCACTTGGCGCTGGTCGCGTGGAATTCCAGTGAAATCTGGTTTTCCAGGCCCCTACCCTCGCCATCCGCGCCACCCCTGGCGCTATCCGCACGGTGTGGAAAACCTCTGGCGCCCCTCGCGTGACTTTGGCGCCCTGAGCGTCAAGTTCCAGAGACTCTGGCGCCATCAGCGCCAGACCTGGCGCTATCAGCGCCACACCCTCAACAGGGTTTTCTGATGTGAATCCCCGCGCCAACCATGCCATAACTTTGGGTTATCACAATGTGCGAAGGAGGCCTATGGGCGACAGTGGTTGTTGCGCAAAGGAGCCCGCAAGCGACAATGGTGGTTGTGCGAAGAGAGGCCTGCGGGCAACGGTGGTGGTGCGCGAGGGAGGTCCGTGAGTGTGGAGAAGAAAGAAAATGGGGAATAGAGGAAGAGAGAAAGAGAGAAAGAAGCTTCGGGTAGGGGCTAGGTACTGAAGAAGAAAAGGCAAAGCTTAAGTACGCGTGGAGTAAAAATAAAATAAAAAATAACAAAGAAGCTTATGGTAGGCTTGTTATTAAATTTTTTGAATAAAAAATTTGGAACGCGTGGAGAAAAATTTATTGTTAGAGCAAATGGGAAAAAAATGAAAAACTAAAGTTGGAAAAACTAGCTTATTATTTTCATGATCGTTGTGAGAATAATGGTCGTTATACATTTTTACTATAAATTTTACTCATTGAGATTAAATTTTACACACAATATTTTTACTGTTAGGTGTTGAAAAATTAGCCGTTGGAAAACTAAATATTATGCCATTTTATTATTTTAATTGATATTTAATATTTTTTTCAATTTTTATTTATATTTATTATTTGTATTCATAAAAATTGAAAAAATTATAAATTTTAATTGAAAAATATAAATGTGTAATTTTTTTAGAATTTTTTACAATTTCTTGCATTGGAGCAAAATTTTGTATGAATTTCTTATGATGATATATCATTATAAGAACAAAAAATATTAAAAAAATAAAAAAATAATAAAAAATCTATACAATCACTTTTAATTAGAGATGCTCTTATATAATTTTGTACGTATTTTTCATAGCATACAAATGGACAGAGATTTTTGTCTTCTAGTGATTAACATAATTGAACACGTAGGCCATCTAAGTACACACATGCACAGGTTTCTGCACATGGTACGTCGTTTGGATCTAATTCCTTTTTGGGTCAGAACATACTGCTGTATATTAATTCAAGTTTTAAGGCGTATATAGTATTGCCAGAAATAGATTTTAAAAGTATTTTCAACAGCGTATACAAATCATTGGTTTTGGTTAAGTCTCTGTTGAATGCGGTAGTAATGGGGACAGATGTTTTTGGATGTATGCGTCTTTTTCTTTTTAATTCATCTATAAAAATTTCTGGGATTTAATGGGTTTCTATATCAGGTTTTGTAACATGTCTAGTTGGCCCTGTTAATAAGGAGAAATATTAGCTAGGGTTAAGGGTTAATTAATTATAAAAAATCGAAAAAGAAGATTAGGATTTAAGTTCTCTTAAGAATATTTGTTTCTGCTATTGTGATTCTTGGTATCATCTATTGAAATTTTAGACCTCTATTATCATTTTAAAATTTTAAAAGATAAATTAATAATTTTGAATCGTTTTTTTTTGAATTAATTTTGAATCAAATTTAAAAATTCATAGTATGCACTTAAAAATTTTATTTTATTAATTTTTTAAGATCCTAAAGTCAATAATCAAATATTTAAAATTAATCATTTCTTTATTAAAAAATAATAATTGGTGATGTGAAAAGATATAAAAAAAGTGCTCGATCGAATGGCTCGTTCATAAATATTGCCCACTACTACTAAGAGGTTTAATTACATGAATTAAATAAAGTGTAATACATTATACAGTCACATCTTGGAGATGATAGTGTAATTTGATTGTTTTTTTTTGGCATTTAGTAAATTTAGGGGAAAAGGATCGTGCCTCCAAACACATATAGCTTCTGAACTTAAAATTTAAGCACTTACAGAGAACAATTTACAAAGTGTAATTCAAATACTTAATTTTTGTTACGTCCAAATCCTCCAAACAATCTAGTATATATGCCTTCATTTTTTTGACAGCTTAAAAATAAAACACATCATGTACACAAAATTATTAATAATGTGTGACACAAAAAGAAAATAAGTCAAGTGGATAATTTCATCTATTCAACAGAATTTATTATTGGTTCAATCCATGTAATAAGATTCGTCAATCTATCATATATTTCACCTTAGACGTTCTCAATAATTTATTAATAAGACCTATAGATTAAATGACCAAAATTGACAGTATTTGAATAATATATAATATCTTGTGGGGCCTTGATGAAAATAAATTAAAAGAATTGCAGATATTTAAGAGTTTGTACCTCCAATAGTTGAATGAGTTTAGTCATATCAACTATTAAGAAACAGCCGTGGGTCTAATTGATTATATAAAATACATAAATTATTATAAACTGTTTGATATGTATTTTTTATTATTAATATAAAGAAAAGAAAACTTTTGAGAAAGAGAAAGAGAAAAAATGTAAAATATTTTTTTTATTATTAATATGCAAGGGGAGTGTCTCTCCAAAATTTTCAAATAATAAATAAAAAAGTGACAGAATAAAAAAATTAACCAAATAGAAATAGT
>PYAF01001175.1:3450944-3468461 GCA_007407185.1 Glycine tomentella
AAACTTTCAAGAAAGAAAAAGAAAAAATGTAAAATATTTTTTTATTATTAATAAGCAAGAGGAGTGTTTCTCTAAATTTTTTAAATAATAAATAAAAAAGTTAACAAAATAGAAATAATAGAAAGTTACTGTAGGTTAAAAGAAAAATTTGAAAGTTTAAAGAGTAATTTAAAATAACATATAGAGATATTCTCTTTATCATTAGTATATATATTATAGTGTGAAATGTATTAATTAACTCTAGTTATAACTAATTTTTGTAGAAAATCTAATTTTCCACTACTAGTATATATACTCTTTCTCTAACCATTTTTTTTTTCTTTCTAGAACTTAATATCTTAACATTTGAGTCTAATTTCATTTGACTAACTTAATACTTAGTGAAAGAAGGAATGCATGAGAAAGTTTCTAAATATCATAATCAAAACCCATCAATTATTTTTCCAAAGTATTCCAGTATCTAAATTAAAACCAAGATGATCGAGAAGATGATGATGATGAAGAAGCGAGTCAAGCGACACAAAACAGTTGCCTAATATGACCGACTTCCTCTTTCTGTCAGAACCCATAAATTATTACAATGATCTCTACATTACACTATTAATTAAACAAAGCAAATAAATTAATAGTTGATCAAGAATCTGTGGTGGCAGGCTAATAAATATATTTATATCAGTCAGTAGGGGGAAGATGAAGCAAGTGAACAGATCAACACAGCATAGTTGCCTACAAACCTGGTCACATGACTTCCCCTTTCTTCCAGAACCCAGCTGCAGATTGGAACATGTTGCAGCAGGAGCCTTCAGAAATTTTGTTCGATTCAATGTCAAGCGATAATTCTGTTCTTGACCCTCTCCACGATTCTCTTTCCTTTGATATGGTTGATTTCTCCACAGCACCAACAGAAGGAAACCATAACAAGGCAAAGAAATTGGTGGTGAAATCTGAAGTGCAGAATAATAAGGAAAGGTCTTACATTGGTGTGAGGAAAAGGCCTTGGGGAAAATTCGCAGCAGAGATCAGAGACACAACGAGGAACGGTGCGAGGGTTTGGCTTGGAACCTTTGACAGTGCTGAGGCTGCTGCATTGGCTTATGACCAAGCTGCATTTACCATGAGAGGTGATAATGCTGTGCTCAATTTTCCGGTGAAGACGGTGAAAGAGTCTTTGCAAGAGATTCAATATAGCTGCTGCAATGGTTCTTCTCCTGCACTTGCACTCAAGGAGAGGCACTGTAACCAAAGAAAGTTGTCATCAAAGGGTAGAAAGTGTAAAGGGAAAGAGACATCATCATCAGAGGATCCAACACAAAATGTGTTGGTGTTCGAGGACTTGGGAGCTGACTATCTAGAGCAACTTCTAAGCATATCTGATCAAAGTGCAAGACCTAGCTACTTCAGCTAAAGCTTTATTCTCACTCTCAATTTTCTTTTTGTTTCTTTTTTCATTAATTGTTGTTTATGGCTTTTTTACACATCAGTTTCCAGCTAGCTAGCTAGGGTGTAGGTATTGTGGTTTCTCTTTAATCAGCCTTGCACAATTTTCTTCTGTGATATCTCCACTAATTTAGAAAATCTCTTAATAATATTTGATCCACTCAGAAAGAAAACGTTGTCAATGAATTCAATTCGTTGTTTTCTTACCGTAGTGAGAGTCATGTGGCTGTCAAACCAGAACTGGAGAGTAGAGAGTGTGAACTTTGCTACCTTTAAAAGTGTATCAAATTGTTGACACTCCTCTCTATAGTCGAATCTGAATTCTTTCTTCTGGTTTGCGCGTTGATGTGTTTCCAATACATGCAATTTAGGGGCTGCATCAAGTATTTTCTTTTATTCTGTAGAGTGATTCATTCTAGGTGTTGCTTCACATTCCATTTTCACACTCTTTAATTTAAGCAGTATCTTCCAAAAAATTCACTGATATGCTAAAAAGGGAAAGATTATTTAATTTCATCATTTATTACAACTATGGGGAAATATCTAAATTAAATTCCCTCTTTGAGGTGGAGGGAATAGAGGAAGAGGAAGAAAAAAAGAAAAAAAAAATGAGAAAGAAAGAAAGAGATGAGAAAAATGAGAAGGAAGAGAATTTATAATAATGTCAAATTAAGAGTTTAATTTATCAGAAAAGATAAATAGCATAAAACACTCAAAGACAAATTGCATGAATCTCAGTTGAAAAAAGTTTATTGGATAATATGAATCTATATCATAAGTTTAACTATTATACACTTAAAAAAAATGGCATATATATGGTTTCTTTACACCCCATTTATGATCAATCAAAGCATATGAGGATCTTACAACCACAGCGACCAGAAAAGATTTGAATATATGAGCAAGGTCATAAGTATATAATAAAAAGAAATGTGCTTAAATTCATTTGAATGAATTAAGTATAACCTAGGAAGCCTTCACTGCTTGAAGAAACAATCTTTTTCCAAAATGATACACAGTGATTTACAATCTCAGATACAACTTTTAACTTTGCGTACCCTAAATACCCTACAAAGTAAGAAATTATCTACCACTAACAATATTCCCGTCATTACATTCCCATGAACATAAAATAACAAAAGTCCAAACTTCACACCAAAACATATGAAGTGTGGATAATTAACAAAGTGAAGCTTGAGTGTCCATAATTAACAAAATCTTGATTTCATTATCTCTAGTATAAATCTTTACTAACAAAAACAAAAGTCAAAACAACATAACATTTTTATCATTTTTCTGAAAATAAAAAATGAAAAAATGTGTTTTCACAAACTAAATAAGTGTTCTAACTTTTTTTTTTGTAAGCAAAATAATATTTTGTTTGAAACTAAGTTTTCAAACTAAGGTTCTGAAATAAAACTATGGGCGACAATTGCCAAAGAACATCACATTATATATATAATTCAAGTATATATTAATAAATGTATATAACAATAATGCAGATCAGATCATTATTGAGTATAGGGCATCTCTACTTTGGGAACCAATTAAAAGTTGTCGATCGATCTGTGTAAATATTTTACCAGAAGCAGCATTATATGAAATTAGTTGTATCAAGAAAAATAGATCACAAGCTTCACTTATGCATTGTGCTTGTCAACAGCAATGAGTTATAAACTTGTCACCTGATATGGAAGATGTTCAAGCTAAAAGAATCTCTCTGCTTTAAGAATTTTTAGAAGAGAAGTAAAATATTAATTTGAAGTTAAAACGATAGTGATGCTAGCACACAAAACCATTCTACAATCTACAGTCCTTGCAAGATGCAATGTATTCATTTAATTATCGTGCGCCTATAGGGAAAATAAGGATGAGGTGATAGCATTGAATACTCATATATATAGATCAAGATCCACATCATGATTTCCAAAATATCGATCGCCAGAAGCATTCTAAAAATCTTGATCACTAAAGGTAATTAATCACACTAGCTTGCTCAGGAAAACACAGACATATATCAAGACTTTGGAAATTATTTTAAAAATGAATATGAAAGCTTAAGACATGCATGGAGTGTTTAATAAGCTGGTTTAACCAAACGAAGTTGGTTTTTAATGTTATGGAGAAATGTATACATGAGAAAAGTTATTGATCAGAAATCAAAATATTCGTTCCAAGATGCAAAAAGAATTAAGTGCATCTAGATTAAGCATCATATTTCTCAAATTAACAAGTAGTATTGCAATACATTTTAAGGTAAGTTTTCAGCAATAATTCTAATATTTAATATAATTTATAAGTTTCTATTTCTGAATGCTACATTTATATATAGCATTTACGTCTAATAACAATGAAGAAAATCTAACAAAGAAAGAAAAACACAAAGGATAAAATTGATTCTCATCATGATCAATTGAACACCTGATCAGCAACCAAAAACAATGCAAAATCCTATTTATGACAATCCAAGTACCAAAATAAGAAAGGAGAGAAAGAAATCACACGTACCAGTTATCCCACACCGGTCGTATCCCTGAAATATATCCCTCTTACCAAAAAGCAGCTGAAAATTGGAGACCAATATATATTAACCTAGAAACAGTATAAATTCACAATGTTAATTTGAGTTCGATTTCGAGGGAAAAGTAAAGTGCATTGTGGGTATAAGATAGGGTTTAACGGAGGCGGAGGAGGAAAGAGGCTGCTACTTTTTGTTTATATCATTTATTCTTTATATTATTTTATCCAATGTCACTTTTTTTTTTTTTTTTATTGTTCTATGGCCAACAGTTGTTGGGTTGCGCTGAAAAGAAGTTGAAGAATAATATGTGCAAAGTAAGGAAAGAAAATGGCACTACAATAAAAGAAGAAATAAAAAACAGATATTAGTCATTACTTTTTGTTGGACGACGATATATAGAATATGTAGTTACATAATTTCAACATCAAATAAGTAATACTATATATAAGTTAATGATAAAAAGGAAATACTTATATAACTTATCTATTTTTAATATATTGATATCTTTTTATTTGTAACTTTTTTCCAAAATAAAAGAAACATAAGAAATTTATCTTATTTTCATTGTTAAATTTTTTTCCCTATACATAAAAAAGATAAGAGATGCACACTTTCTATTACCAGATTGGTGCACTAATACAGTGGGATGTATATTACCTTGATGAGAATAAAAAAAAAGTGGTAATAAAAAAACTATTTGAATACAATTTAGGCAGAACAGTTCATATAAATAAAAACTAATTTTATGGTAAAAAAATAGAACAAATTCATACTAATATCTCTAGAAATTTTATCAACTTACACAAAATATTCTTATTTTTTATCCTTACAATGACCCCCTTAATGGAATATACCGCGTAATGTTTTTTAAATCTTAAGGGCATGTGTAACGTAAAAAAGGAGCGTAGTATAATGTTTTTTAAATAATTAGAGGAGGTTTGTGTAAAGATAAAAAAAAAAGAAGAGTATTTTACGTAATTTGACAAAATATCAGGAAGTGTATGTATAATTTGTTCAAAAAGTATGAATACTCATATAGTTTTGTAGTTCTTTCTATTTTACTCTCTGAAGAATCATTGTTTAAAATGTTTTTGCTCCAAAATATTTCCTTCTTTTAATTTATTCTTCTATTTTATTATTAAAAAAAACTTGATATTCACTTTTATAGTTTTTTAATCAACAAAAGATAACATAAATTTAAAACAAGTTACAACGGATACCTAAAACCCATATACATCCATGATAGACACCACATTACTTTCATACGCATCAAAGATATTCACCTTTATGTTCATTTCATCTGAACCGTTCCCTCAAATTTTCCATTCTAAACAAACCAAAAACTATCCACTTTGCACTGTTAACTAATGTTTCCATCAAAGTGGACTGCACATGACATTGGTGAGAAGAAAAAAGGTTCGATCATAAATTTTATTTGTAAACAAAATCATAATAATTTGATTAGCTGTTCGTGAGCAAAACTACATTAGTAAAGATAATATTATAAGAACTTCAATTTCAAAAGTTTTTATGTATACAATTTATTGTTTGTGAGCAATTATATGGTGTAAGAATATGTAGTATTTCTTTTATAAATTCTTCCCTATTATTTATATTCCTTTTTTCATGTTTAATATATTTTCATAAAGTTTTTGTACTAAACATAGAATTGTACGAAAAAAGTTTAAAATTCCTTTATTGAAACAATCATATCTGCAAGCAGAAGAGACAAACAGATAGGCCATTTTAAAACAGAGCTTTTGTAATATTTATTGTTTTGTTTTTGAAAATCAGATCTGTCTTTCAAGAGTTATAAGACAATCTTTCCCGTAGGCCAAACAAAGAAAGTACACTTATTTTTATTCATCATCGGTGCAATACATATGGGTCATAAATACTTGAAATCATACTTATTATAATGGAAAAGAAAATATCAACCAAAAAATAGTTAAGATAATTAATATATATATATATAGTTGAAATCTAAAATAATGTCCTTAAAAATAATTATAAATAAAATGTTCTTCAATTGAACTGAAACACATGTTTCTTTTAGCTAGTTTCATTTTCATATTTTTTTTAAGAAAAAATTAAAAAATCATTTCATTGAAAATAAATATACTCATTCAAACATAGTAACATACTTGAGAAACGTTTTAAGAAAAAGGAAGCAAAGAATCTGTCTCATATGTCCGTCGTCAACAAATTTTAGTTAACAGAAAATAAACTAATTATACAGATAATTTAGAATCTAAAATTCAATTTTAGAAATATAAAGAGTGTAGTAAAAATCAAATTTTATATATTACTTTTTTTCCCCAATAAAAACCAACTTCTAAAATCTAATGTTGATTTGGGTACAACTAACACCATTTTTTGTGTTGTCAAGTCAACTTATAAATTAAATCAAAAGGTTAAAAGCCCTAGGGAAAGGTTTACTCCAATAGCGTACGTGTTACTAACTAATTAGAATCTAATCAATTCTTCAGAGAACTATTCATCATCTAAAGGAAACGAAAAACCAATAATAAACTAAAGACATTCATTATTTTCATGTCACCTTGGAATACGTATTACAAAAGCCACAAATTGCTATTATATATAGGGTCTGTTTGGGTAAGTTTCTCTAGAAGCACTTCTAGAAGAAGAAAATAAGAGCAAAAAGATGAGATGAGCTTCTCCATAAGTAAAAATAAGCTCTCCATTAGCTAATTTGTAAAAGCTCACCAATGTAACTTCTCTAAAAGATGAGATGACATCTACAAATTAGCTAATGGAGAACTTATTTTTACTTATGGAAAAACTCATTTCATTTTTTTCTCCTTACTTTTCTCTTCTAGAAGTGCTTCTAGAGAAGCTAACATCCAAACAGGCCCATAATATATGATTAGTAATAGTATATTGGGGAGGCCTTGCTTACCTTGTGTCCGAAGAAGTTCAGCCAACAGTTTCCCTTCACAATTGGTCATTCTGCATTAAAAGGGGCAAAGAGAATCAGAAGCTTCTCAATGTTTTTAATCTGCTAATCTCTTCTAATTGGCTTATCAAACAAGTGATCGATATCAAACAGGCAATAATTTTTATAATTTTGATTACAATTACTAAGTACAATTTCTTCTTTATGTTTTTTTTTTTTTGTTTCCTCCAGTATCCTTTGAAAACAATACTATTTGAAGCAATATCAAATATGTTGTTCACCTTTCTTAATGAGATCAATTTGACCTTAATTCACCAATACAAGTTTCTGCTTTGTTTGTCTAATTAAACAAGTTAATTTACAAAGAAGATGTAGTTCGTACTCATCATCGATAGTAAGATTACATATATCAAAAAGCATAATAATTAAGCTCATGCATAAATTAAATATATAGATAGAACTAAATGTATATATAAGGTAAGGACATCGGTTAATTTCAATGGTTTTAAATATATTGCCTAAAGAAGAACAAAACAACATCACTACAAGGCAATGAAACTGGTTGAATAACTAATTCACAAGAGAGGATATTCTATTAGGCTATCAGCTAATATCGAAGGCCCATTTGTTTTATTTTTTAAATAAATTAAAGATGAAAATAACAAAATGATGAATCAGTTGAAGCTAGAAATTTATCTTAAATTACACAAATTCAAGTATTTAAATTAAAGATAATCTAGTCATCATAATTTAAAATTTAAATATTTTTCTCTTTTGATTTTGTGTAATATTAAAGGAAAGACAAAAACGGATGAATTTTATTCTCCTTTCCTTCCTTCAAAATAAATAGTTAAGCCAAATAAATTATGTTTTAGAAATATATTTTTTTCATTGTTTTCCAACCAAATACTATATAAACTACTTAGTAATACTGTATTACACATATTGATCAGTAATTAATTATATATGTCTGTCTGCTGTAACGTTTCTATAAGAAATCAGTTTGCCCAATTTGGTACATGAGGTGTTATGCCTATGTCCTCTAGAGTATAGTTGAGTGATTTCTTAAATTTTAACAGCAATAACAATAAGCCAACAACAAAATCTGATTGCAAATATTGTATGAAATAAACTCAACTCGATCTCATCCCTCTTAATTCTGCCCTTTTTTTTTTTTTGCTCAGCCCTCTTAATTCCTACAGAAATGTCTAACCGGTTTTGAGGAAACTTAAGGTACTGAAACAAAAAAAATAGAAGTAAAACTCTTTTAATTAAGAGTTATATTATTCATAAACAATTTATACAATAATACTTTCTGTGTCTAGAGTCATTTATTACATTTCATATATATATATATATATATATATTTTTTTTTCTCTCTTTCTCCCTTCCAATTGTAAAATTTGTTGAATAAATAATATTTCTCTACTCACTTGTATGTACTGTTTGTTGAGGCCTGTCATCCTGTGTTTGCTGGTTCCAGTAATTCGTTGTCTTCATAACACAGCCACTACATGGCATTAGCTGAAAAATATGAGGAACATATACTATTAAAGAATAAGACACAGAAAATGAAGAACCTGCAAATCTAAGAAGATTGTACGTACATTTTGGCTGTCTTGTTAAATATGCAACAAGGATATTGTCAAAAGTAGAGCTAATTTCAGACAAATTAAATGCCATTGCCAATTTATGTAACATGTATATATGGATTTAAAAATAAGTGTAAGACAAGTAGTGCATGCGTACATTGTTGAAGTAATGAAAAGAAATATGACGGTCATTAATTATGGTGACAGGCTGCGCCTGTGTGTGTCCAGATACATTTGCCTCATGTTCATATATGTATATATATATTAATTTAGGTGTTTATCCTTCAAATTAAAACAAATTGCTTCTATATACGTGAAGGTCTGGGATGAAAAAACCTTGAGCATTCACACCAGGCACCATGCATTTATCCATATCCAGCACCCAACTCCAACAATATTCTATTGAAACATGTTCCTGAGTGACCATGTTCTAGTCTTTCGTTCAATTCTCTTTTAATACTAAAAAGAAGATTCAAGTTGCGTCGACGTTACTTCTAGAAGCATATATACTAGTATTAACTTGTGACAGCTTATTCATTCATTAAATAAATTAATTAATATAAGACAAAAAAACTTTTTTTTAATATGTTTCAAATTATAAGTCAAGTCACTTTTTTAATTTGTTTTTCAGAAGAAAAAAAACTTTTTAATATGTTTGAAATGTACCTTAATTTAATATGTTAAATATATTTTCTATTTAGTCTCTTTAGATAAATAAAATGAATTTTTTATGATATTCAAAGATATTAAATGGAAAATTAATATAAAAAAAATATTTAGCTGAAGAGCTATGTAGTAACAAAAAATACTTTATAGAAAACTCATTAGAAAATATAAATAATGAATTAAATAGAATAAAAAATTCACAAATTTTTATTGCTACCATTGATCTTTAATTATTTTATAGTTTAAATAATTATTATATTATTTAAATTAAACATACTCATATATATACGCTATGTGTGCTAACTGTTTTAAAGGGAAGAGATGAATATTAAACTTCTGAATCCTAACTCAACTTTAAATTTATAGCAAAAGAAATCTCAAATGAGAATGTTTAAGTGTTTAACTGATAATGTGATTGTGATTAAGCAAAGGTGCGGTCAACAATCAACATGGTTTTGCCTCTTAATTAATCTATAATGCTTTTCTGTTTTAGGCTGGGCGGCATTATTCTAACACTTGATTCTGATTTGGGAAAGGTGCGCGGTTAACATGGGTTTTGCTAATTAATTCATCTATAATGCTTTTCTATCTTAGGCAACATTTTTCTAATATTTGCTGCTTTGCCTTATCGTAGGTCTGCTTATTAATCCTTTTGGAACACGCAATTTCAATTGTCCTAAGTATCTATTTTTTTTTTTTTTTTGAATTTTCATTGTGTATAACCAAGATCAGGAGGGACTGGTCTTATAATTAAAAAAAAAAGGTTTATCAAAATATTTACAAATTACTCGTCAATGAGAATTCTATTATCACAATGAAATTCAAACTCATCCTTGTAATCCTTACCAATTTGATATAGATTAGAGTTATAAAATTGATTTGATAATTGAACGAAAAATTCATGAGTTTAAATTCTTCCCACTAATGTTTTAACAAAATTAATGATTAATATTTATCGATTAAAAATTATTTCAAACAAGCATGCGTTTGTTCACCATTGATAATTTGGATGCAAATACTTTAAACCACAAATTTATTAAAGATTTTTTTCCCATTGTAGTAAAAATATATATTAAAGATTCAAACTTTGATCTTGAATATAATTAAGTATAAATAAAAAATTCATATTTTTTATTTTATTTATAGTTATTATCATAGTTTTAAAAACTGATCCGGTGACTAACCCGATCAGGATACTGGAACACCGGGTCAGTGGTCGAACCGGTGAGTCACTGATTGACCCACATAACAATGTCTTAAAATATTTTAAAAAAATCACAAATTAATATTATTTCATAACATAGATAATTAGATATCAAATCAATTCCATGACTTTCATAACTAGAAGACTACTCTAGAACATACAAAATCAGTTTCTTGGAGCCAAATTGCCCATCCATGCACCCATATTATATAGCACTAAGAAATTCCCATAAAAATACTAGAGTCAATTAATTGACCAACTAACTAGTGGCAAAAGTGAGATCCAAACAGTAAACATCAAAGTGGCAAAAGAGAGTGGAGAACTGACCTATTTATTTCTTTTTAACTATAAGCTAGCTAACTTTGAGGGAGAAGTAGTAGTAGTAGAAACTTGTGTGTGTTGGCTTCTCATTCTCAACTTGAGATCAGATATAAATGGAAAGGTGTTAATTGTTGATGGATATGGCTTCTATGATCTAGTTATTCAAAACAATTACACTTTTGTTTCCCTCAAGGCTCGCTCTAAATAACTTCTCTTTAAGTCTTTCATTATGGTTGTGATTCTTCTCTTTTTCTAAAAATTGATTGTGAAATGAAGATGGTGCATGGTGCATGTGCAATACCCACTAATAGTTTCAACTCAATATAAAGCTTATCATGATATATATATATATATATATATATATATATATATATATATATATATATATATATATTAATTTGCCCATTTTTATTCCTGTGGTGTGGTCCCTCATCGTTAATGATACTAATTATTACAATATGTCACCATCTTTCATCAATTGCTATCGTATCTCTATTTTTTATAAAATAATAATGTGTGATATATGGACAAGGCTCCCGGAAGAAGAAACCAAGATAAAACAAAGACCAAAAGAAACCAATTTAAACAATTTTTCCCCCTATTTTGACACTTCCTGTTTTTCTATAAAATGAAATGCATTATTTTTCAAGATTCTTGGCAACCGACTCTAGCAAAATTGGAGCATAACATATGCTATTATTGCTATGAATAAAAAAAATCATCTAACACCCACCCACTTAAGCCTATATAAGTTTCTACCAACAGACCTTGTTAATTACAAACAACTCCACATGCATGATAGATGCTGCTAAATTACAGCATATAGAAAATGCCAACACAAATAACCAAAATCTTCGTATACTCAAATATAAGAAAATTAAAACCAATTTACCAACAGACCCTTAATTCATACAACCCCACATGCATGATAGATGTTGCTAAATTACACCAGATAGAAAATGCCAACACAAATAACCAAAACCACTGTATACTCAAATATAAGAAAATTAAAACCAATTTATGAAATGAAAGTGAAAACCAGAACGACAGAACTTGCTCGTGCCTCATGTATGGACTATGGAACGATGAAAAGAGGTGTGACGGAAAACACGGACGGAAGCGGCACATGGGGGCAAAGCGGCGCGGACGGAAGTGGCGCACAGGTGTGGACGGAGACGGCACCTGCGGGCTGTGACGACGAAGACCAAAGTCGCGTGGAAAAAGTGGAAGTTGTCGGCCTGTCGCGTAGAAGAAGACGAAGCGGAGAGGAGGCTGAGTGTGCAGAGATTAGAGAGAGTTGAGACGCAGAGAGGAGAGGAGGCTGAGTCGCTGCTGAGTTTTGATGTTTGAAAATAAAAATTTGAAGCCCTAACGTAAAACGGTGTCGTTTTGTAAGTTGCAATTTTTTTTCTAAAAAAAGCGACCCGGTCTAGGTTGGCGGGTCGCCGGTTGGACCATTGACTCGGCCGGGTCAGCGCGGGTTAATCCGAGTGGATGACATCACCGATCCAATTTTATGACCGACCCCGTCCACTGACCGGTCGGACCGGCTGGGTCGGTCCAATTTTTAAAACTATGGTTATTACTGACACTTTATTTTCTAAATTGAATTATTATAATTTATACCAATACCAATGCCACGTGGCTCTTAAATCTTAAAGCATCTCCAATGGAAAATACTCATTTGGGATTCTTAAGCAACTTTTTGAGAAAATAACAAAGATTGAGGATGGATAGGAAAAAAAAATTAGAAGTGTCAATTTTGTGTGAAGAAGCAAAAAAAATCACCCAAATTTATAACCAAGCTTTCACCTAACGGTTATTTTTTTTAATGATCATATTTTGTAACGGCTCAATTTCATATCATTTACAGTCAGTACCAATGCAACATCTCTTTTTTTGTGTTTAGAGTCATTTTTGTCTTCCACTCTTTCTTTTCACACACAAAAAATTAGCTTTCTTTTCACACACACGTCCACACACATGGTCCACACACACACACGAGTCTCCTTTATTTCCAGAAACTTCCCCCTACGTGTTCCCGTCAAAACCCACGTGTCCCTTTTTCTTCTCTTCACTCCCATTCAACTTTATTCACTCCCGCTCAACTCCCTCTTCACTCCCGCTCAGCTGTCTCTTCTCCACACCCACACCCACTCAACCCTCTCCTCTCTCTTCTCCACTCAGCTCTCTCTTCATTCCCGCTCGCGCCGTTCCAAACACGCGTGTGGTGCCGCCGCTGCGTCCACTAGCCGTCGTCGCTGCGTCCGCCACTGTCCAGTCGCGGCTGCTGAGTGAGGACAACATCCTCTCGCCGTCGTCGGGGTGTGCGCATGCGCCAATGCCGTTCGCCGTCGTCCTCGTCGTCGCCGTCTTCCTCGAGCAACAGAGTATGTGGTAGGTTGTTATTTTTCCTCTTTATTTTTCTGGGTGGTTGAGACTGTTAATCCTATTTTATTGTTTAAGAAGCGGTTCCTTATATAAGCACCGCTCCTCTTTGTTGAAGTCACGGTTTTGGCACGTAAGCTTGCTCTAACGCAATTTCACAATACAGGTTCTTCTAAGGAAATGTGGAAACTCCTGCGTTGGAGAGATGCTCTTAACATACCACGGTGCAACGTACCAATTGATCAATTTGCTTAGGAAAATGACAAGATATAGACGCCTACATTAATTGCTTAGAAAAATGGGCAATATATACCCCCATTTTTCCGTGCATCGTGTACGAGTGGATAAAGGATAAAAGAGAGATATTAAAATAAGATAAAAAAAAAACAAACGAATTAAGAGAGACAAAATGAGAGATGTGATGAGAATTAAAAAAAAAGGGGAGAAAATGAGATGAAACTGTGAAAATAAATATATATTAATAATTATTGAATTGTTTACTCATATATGACTAGTTAACGTGAAATACTAACACTTACCTTTAAACAAAAACTTCAAGCAACAAACAAAATAGACATAAAAGAAAAAAGAAGAAAAAATTAAGCACGTCCATAGTTAAATTTGAAATATTGATTCATCATTCATGTATCTGCTTCCGTTTGTTTGATATATTCAGGTATCCGCATGCGTCCCGTAACCAATACGGTGCACTGGTGCAGGATTGCAGATCCAAAATGCACAAGTGGGATTAATAAAATATAGACCATAGTAAGCCCTAATTAATGCCATAGACCATAGTAGCTAGGCCCATTGTTTAACTTTTTATTTTATTTTTTATAAAAGACCATTTTTAGCTTCAAGTTTGATTCGTTTCAATGCAATAAATAATTATTTGAACGCTCACGTGCGAAGTTTGTTTTCTCTTTTTTACTAATTTTTAATGATTGTAGAGTGACTAGATTCACAGATACTATAGTATAATAATTTGATAGTAATTGAATATTGAATAACACAAATAAGGGAAAAGAGAATCAGAAGAGTACCAGCAATAAGACATGGCCAATTCCACTAGATCATCTCTGCCTGCCCCCCGCTGGCAATAATGAAAACGACACAAACATTTAAACCAAAAAAGTTCGTGACATGAGCATAATGTTGCCTATCTGGTTCGAATCATCTTTAAAATATTTCGAACATTTCGACAAGTTCATTGTACCCTGGTATTGTGTTGTGTTATGGATTTGCAATTCAATTAAGCCCCAATCCACCAGCTTTCTAAATATACTAACTGGTTTTTACTATTTTGATCCATGTGCCTGGCGTAACTTTTCTTATTTATTTATTTATAAGAAAATATTTAGGTGAATTAAGTTTTGGGAGCTTATCAAAAATCGAATAGATCTTAATATTCAATGAACACGTACAAAAGTATTTACAAATTATCCGTCAATAAATTTGTTAAATATGAATTCATTCTTTACTAATTAAATAACCTTAGTTAGCACCTAATGTCTTTGAAAATGAGTGAGCCTACAACTTTTATGCTTTATTAAGGTAATGACTAAAAAATGGAAACATAGAAAACAAATGAAAAATGAAAAATTATTATTCCAAAGAATAGGAATAATAAAAAGATTTTTTATTTATTTAAACAAGTAAAAAGAAAAGTGAAAAGCAACAACATCAATTTAATTCACATCTTTACGAAAATATAAGTTCATTGCTTACCATTTGTTGACACATAACTCCTCTTAAAATGAGTGACCCTACAACTTTTATTGTTTTTCTTAATGTTATGAGTGAAATAAAAATTAAAACACAGGAAAATAAATGAAAAATAAAAAATCATTATTCGAATAAATATGTAGGAGTGGACATGGATTGAATTTTTAAGAATCCATCCATATCTATTTAAATGGATTGGATTTTAAATCTATATCTATATTTTTCTTTAAACAATTTAGATTCAAGATCCAATCCATTTAAATGGATATGGATTTGGATATATCCAATTTATATCCACTTAAATGTTATAAGGATTTTTTTTTACAAATTTTAGTTGTTAAATACTAAAAAGTGAAAACTTAGTATCTGTTCATTTAAGAGCTATTTTCAACCGACCTTGGTCAAGATTATTTTTTATCGATATTTGTTAGTGTATTTTTGGCCTACCTCAACCAGAACAATTTTGACAGATATCAGTCCAGATATTTCAGATCAACATCAACCAGGACTATTTTTTTGCTGATATTAGTCAGTGCATTTTCAGTCGACATTGGTCAATGATGTTTTCAGTCGATCTTAGGTAAGGTTACTTTTTGGTTGAGGTTGGCTAGGGTTTTTAGTCAGTGCATTTTTTGGCCGACATTGACAGGGATTTTTCGATCAACATCGATTATGACTAATTTTTGTCCAACATTAGTTAGGATTTTTGCGGCAACATCGATAAGTTTTTTTTTTTGCCGATGTTAGTCGTTGATATTTTTTTGCCAACATTCGTCAAGACTATTTTTTGGTCGACGTTAGCTAGATTTTTTTGCTGACGCTGGTTGAAACTATATTTTTGTTGGCCAACATTAACAATGACTATTTCTTTTGGCTAACATTAGTTAGAGATATTTTTTGTTGACATCAGCTAAGGTTTTTTTGATCGGCGTTAATTAGGGGAATATTTTGACTGACATCAACTAGGTTTTTTTGGCCGATATCGGTTGATGATGTTTTTCAATCGATGTCGATCAATGATTTTTTTTCAGTCGATGTCGGCCAAAAAATAGTCTCGTTTGACGTTGACCAAAAAAATCCCAGCCGACGTTGAGCGAAAAACCTACCCAACGTCGATAAAAGATAATCTCGACAGACATCGACAAAAAAACCTAGCTAACATCGACCAAAAAATAGTCTCAACTGATGTCAGCCAAAAAATAGTCTCAATGAATGTTGGCTAAAAAATCTTACAAACATCAATCAAAAATAGGCTAAACCGGTGACGACTTAAAATCAGCATTAGTTGATATCAATAAAAAAAACTCTAAACGACATCGACAAAAAGATGACTCCTAACAAAGTTGGCAAAAAAAAACCTAGTCGTCACTGCTAAAAAAAATTGTATTGGATTTAAAAATTCAAACAAATATCCAATCCATATCCATTTCATATCCAATTAATTGGATTAGATTTAAAATCCAAAAAATTGGATTTGGATATGAAACTAATCCATTTAAATGGATTTAAAATGAATTAGATTAGATTAAATATGGATTAATTTATGGATATGGATTTTTTTCACAGCCCTATAGATATGAATAGAAAGAAAACAAAACATTTATTTATTTATTTAAACGAGAAAAAAGATAAGTGAAAAGAAATAAATAAATAATATCAAAAAGATTTTTACACTAATTAAAAATAATAATTTTACTCCATAACATAATTTTTTTATCATTTAAAAAACAATATTACATAAATACATTTATTTTCTTGAAGAAAATAAAAAATAAAAGAAAAATATCATTTTCTTCTCATTTCATGCTAATTTGAGAAGGGAGTATTATTTTATAGATCCCATCGAAATAGCTTTTTAATGATTGATATAGTTTTTGGAATCTTAAGTTATTGTTTGGACAAAAATTATAAAAAAAAACAATTTTTATTCAAACGACTGCTTTTAAGGATTTTAAAAAAGTAAATTAAACACTGTTAGCCGCCATTTCGTCACATAAACCGTTGTGGCATTACCAAAATAATAAAGGATGTGTATTTTGAGAGTGTGGAAATTCTAGGTTGACGATAATTAGGTCAAGAAGCACCAAAATCAGGCTTTGATTTCATTTTCACAGAAAATAAATAAGGATTACTTGAATTTCTTTTCAAAAAGCTAATCTGAAACCGGTTTAAGAATTTACACTCCGTGTACATTAAAAAAACAAAAAACGAGAGAAGCAGATGAGAGAAGGGACAAAAAAAGAGATAGAAATCAAATAGGAATAAAAGAAGAAGAAAAATATGTTATCTAGATAGATAAAAACAAGAAAGAATATCAATAAGGTTCAACACTGTCGCTAGATAACTTGATTATACAGATAAACATTTGATTTTCAAACTGTGTAAAGAAGACTTTAATGAGAAAGATAAAACTTATTTCATTGGTTTTTTATATCTTGAGGATTAATTTTATTACTTTCAATTATGGAGATATTTTGCTTTTAACAAAAGAAAGAAGTAGGTTAAAAAAAATCTCTCTATTTACTTAAATAAATAAATAAGTTAAGAAAAATAGATACAAAAAAATATTAAAATGATTTTTTTATCCTTATAAAAAGATTTTTATTTAACTGAAAAATTAATAATTGTCTAGTTTTATAGAAAAATTATTTTATCTTAGACATATTAGTACACATTCACTTATTCTTTAATTAGAGTGCATTAACAAATTAATCCTCAAGATATAAAAAACCAATGAAATAAGTTT
>PYAF01001175.1:3468561-3481447 GCA_007407185.1 Glycine tomentella
ACTTTAAGCTTCAACAAATGGATGCACATTAATAAATCCCTTTATCTTATCTTTAAATTTAATTTTTATTTATTTTGACAATCTGATATTTTGTTTATAAAATGTTCTTTTATTGTCACTTTCTTTTATATTCTAGATGTAAAGTTATTGTTAAATGAATATTGCTGCATATTGTTGAAGCTTAAAGTAAAGTATTATGATATATTTGATTTAAACTTTTGTGTGTACTTTAAATGTTAAAAATTTATAAAATCATGTTTTATTCTAGTTTTTAGATTTAAAAGTTATGATATTATATTTCTTTAATTTAATTTAATTTATTATTATTATTTTGTATTTGTTATACTAGTTGTGATTGATTGAATTTGTATATAATATATATGTATATAATGTTTTAGATTTATTGGGATAGATTGCATGGCTAAAATTTCCCACTTGAAAATTTAAAACCAATATTATCAAAATTAGACTAGATCGGCTAATCCGACTGGTTCAACAGGAAACAAATTATAATACTGGTATGGTAGGTTTATCATATTGAAAATGTATCTGATTTGATCGATGTCACTTAATTAACTAAGCACAGAATCAGAATAAACTAATAAGAATGAGGAAAAAAAACTCACCCATTTCTCAACCAAAATATTTAATTCCAAAAATTTCTAAAATGAATAACACTTTTAGTTCAACATCTTATCTTAATCCTCTAAAGGGTCGACAATGAAAAATTCAATCTCTGCGTTCTATATCCTTAAGCATTTTAGAGTTTCTAACTTTCTATCAATCCAAGGAAAACACCTACTATCAAACCCGTGATCATGGCATCCTCCCCTCTGCGGTTGGACTAAATGTAACTCAGATGGAGTTGCTAGAGGAACGTTGTCGGGTATTGCTGCTTGCGAAGGCATTTTCAAGGACTATAGAGGCAGCATTATGGGGTGTTTAAGTGTTTTTTGCTTGCCCCTTGGTGTTACTACAACATTTTGTGCTAAACTTATTGGAGCTATGAACGCTATCGAAATTGCACATCGTTGTGGATGGCACAATTTTTGGTTGGAATGTGATTCTAGCTTAGTGGTTACTACGTTTAAACATGATGAATGTGTTCCTTGGCAGTTAAGCACTCGTTGGAGAAATTGCGTTCACCTAGCCAATACCATGAATTTCGTTGTTTCTCATGTGTATTGTGAAGGCAACGCTTGTGCAACACAAATAAGCGGAGTATGGACTTAATATAGGGTTCGTTGATTTGTTTTTTGTTTGTAATACTCATTTTTTATTTTTAATAATATTTGGCATACTGGCAATTGTTTGATAGTTGCTTTGGTGCCAACCTAGTTAGAATTAAGGTGGCTATCATGATGCTTAGTATGCTCTTTGGTTAAAAAAAACATCTTATCTTAATTAAAGTTATTACATAAATCATATGCTCGACTTTGATTTTTGAAAACCCTTTCAAAGCTTCTTGTGCGTTTGTCGCACATGTGCCTTAGTCTCTTAACGTGAAGAATACAGAAATACATTTTTGTTGTATATTTTAAATTTGTACAACAATTAAAACGCATTTCCGTTAAAAGGCCATTTTGGGAAGAATTGTTTTTAAAAGCATGAGGAAGCATGTGGGGTTGACAATAGCAAATCCCAATAAGCATCCGTGGCCCAACCAAAAATAGAGCACGTATAAGATCCCAAGCCACACGAGTTGTTTTGTACTTGCATATTATCAGCATTCTTTTTTAGTTTATGTATTATGTACACGATATCGGCACATGGTGCTTTGTTTGGATCTAAATTCGTTTTAGGTCAACATCTATTTCAGTATAATTCAAGCTTCAAGGCCGTATCATTATTGCCAAAAGAAGATTTTAAAAACATTTTTCAACGGCGTATATAAATCATTGTTTTTGGTTAAGTCTTTGTTGAGTTCGGTATAGTAGTGATGAAAGATATTTTGGCCTACATATGCCTTTTTTCTTAATTCATCCATAAACATTTTTGGGATTTAATGGTAGCAAATTTTAAATGTAGTTTTGTTAGGTTTAACTATAATGTTCTTATTTAATTAAAATTAGTATTTCATCTCAATTATTTCTATTGACATTTTATTTTTATGTAAATATTTATTGTGATGAAATTCAATTTTAATGAGAGAATAATACGAAAACCATACAAAAAACAGCATTAAGTTTTAATTTCCCCCCTTTATTAAAGAATTTTTCTTCTTTGTCTTTATATCTTCAATACGATAAAGAAGGATTAGTTAGTTGCCGACAAAAAATTGTTTATAAATTATGACGCACAGTCCATTTTAACATAGTGTATGTTTTTAAACTTAAAGAACTTTTGTGTGATGTGCATTATACTTTAACTTTTGTGTGACGCACAGTCCATTTCTCTTATTCTGATTGTTGACATCATTCCTAAAATAACTTAAAAACTTCTGTTATGACACTTTAAAAATGATTTTGGAAGATAAAATCATAATTTTGGATGAAATTTCAAAGTTCATAATATAATTTTTCAAAATTTATTTTATTTTAAAATAAAACAATCAACAATTAAATATTCTAAATTAATTGTCAATAATAGTACTATAAAAGTTCTAAGAAAAAAGAAAAAGTTTCATTAAAAGACTCATTCATAATTGTTCATCATGTATTCATGTTAAGAAGTTTAATTACATTAATGGAATAAAGTGTAACACACTCGTCTCTAGGATATTGTTGAGTGCAGTAAAAAAAAAGATATCGTTAAGTAAATTTTAAAATTAAATGAGAATAGTGTGATTTAAATATTTATTAATTTACCTGAACTTTTTTAGGTCCGAACACATTTTCAACAAAGAATTATTGATAATGTAAAACAAATAAGAAAAAATCACTGAGTAATTTCATCTATTGAACACGTACGATTTATTATTGTTCAAATTCATGTATAAGATAGCCTTGGACGCTTCGATTTAGATATGTTTTTTATGAAGCCAATCAGTGTGCAAACTAGCTAGCTATTAAGGGATCTTCCTTCAGATTTGATGGCCATCTTGCCTTCATGTCTTTCTCGTTTGGGGCCTTTATTGGTAGCTGTTGCCCTCAGTATAACTTCTTTGAGGGTGTAGTTTTCTGTTGTTCTTTTACTTTCCCACTGATAAAAAAAAAAAAAAAAATCATGTATAAGATCTGTGAATCTATTATAAATTTCACTATAGACCCTTTCAATAATTTATCACTAAGAATTAAGACGTCAACATTAAATAACACAAATTGGTATTTGCATTGAATAACAATCGGGCACATAAATTAAAAGCCAAGATGGGAAGATGACGAAGCGACAGGAAACAATTGCCTATTATGACTTCCCCTTTGTCTGATTGGGAGGTGCCTTCAGAAATTTTGTTTGAATCATTGTCATGCAATGCTGTTCTTGACCCTCTCCACGTGTGGTGGTGTTAGAGGACTTGGGAGTTCACTATCTATAGCAACTTCTAAGCATATCTGATCAAAGTCCTAGGCCTAGCTACTTCAACTCATTAAACCTGTGTCACAATTTCTTTTTCCTTCCAGTTTTTGGCTTGTTTACAACATCGATTTCCAGGGCGCATGTATGTATTATGGCCCAACGTTTCTCTTAACCCAACGTTTTATTTTCTTTTTTCTTTTTCTCTAATTATAATCATTTCTCTTTTTATTTTTATCTATTCTATTTCACTTCTCGCTATCAAACAGGGCGAAAGTGGCATCTATTCGTTTAAATTCGTGTAATTTATTACTAAAACCTCATCATTAATTGAATAACCCAACTTGATATTTTAATACTAATCTATATATGATGGGGTTTGAAGCAAATAAAATAAAGGCAATTGGGAAGACGACGAAGCGACAGATAACAGTTGCCTAATATGACTTCCCTATATTTTTGGAGAACCCAGATTGGAACATGTACGAGATTTTCTTTTTCCTCACAGCAAAATAGAAGAAATTAATTAAACAAAAAGGAAGTAATATTTCAAAATATTAAATAAGATATATATTCAAGATTTAGGGTCAATTTATGTAAACTTATTTTAATAAAATAATTTTTTTAGTATATTTGTCTAATCTATTTCTGCTTAAAAAAATATATAATTTTCTAAATATTTTGAAAACTAAATCTTATTTACTTTTTAAATAAACATTTTTTTTAAAAAACAATTATTTTAAATTATTTATTTTAAATTTAAATAAACTGGTCCAAATGATAACGTCACCTGCACTCAAATAAATGTTACTAAGCCCTCTACATTAAACAAACCAAATTATTTAATATTGGAGTAATTAAGAATCTGTACTAGGGTCTGAAGCAAATAAATTGTAGTCAAGAGAGGAAGGGAAAGATGAAGCAAGAGACAGCAGCAGTTAGTTGTCTACAAGCCTAGTAATATGGCTTCCCCTTTGTTTCAGATCCCATGTTGGGACATGTTGCAGGACCCTTCATCAGAAATTTTGTTCGATTCAATGTCAAGCAATAATGCTGTTCTTGACCCTATCCACGATTCTCTTTCCTTCGATATGGTTGACTTCTCCACGGCACCAACACAAGGAAACCGCAACGATGAGGCAAAGCAATTGGTAGTGAAATCTGAAGTGCAGAATAATAATGGAAGGTCTTACATTGGTGTGAGGAAAAGGCCTTGGGGTAAATTCGCAGCAGAGATCAGAGACACAACGAGGAATGGCGCGAGGGTTTGGCTTGGAACCTTTGACACTGAAGGGGCTGCTGCTTTAGCTTATGATCAAGCTGCATTTTCAATGAGGGGCCATAATGCTGTACTCAATTTTCCGGTCAAAAGGGTCAAAGAGTCTTTGCAAGAGATTCAATATGGCTGCTTCAATGGATCTTCTCCTGCACTTGCACTCAAAGAGAGGCACTGCATCCAAAGAAAATTGTCATCAAAAGGTAAAAAGTGGAAAGGGAAAGAGACATCAGAAAGTGTGGTGGTGTTAGAGGATTTGGGAGTTGACTATCTAGAGCAACTTCTAAGCTTATCCGATCAAAGTGAAAGCCCTAGCTACTTCAACTATTAATCATGTTTGTTTTTTCTTCTTGTTTATGTCTTTTTTACATCATCAATTTCTAGCTAGAGCGCGTGTATGTATTATGGTCTCTCTTTGAATATAGAAGTCCAGCACCATGAATTTTATTCTGTGATGATATATCCACTAAGAAAGAAAATGTTGTCAATGATTGATCAATTGATTCTTTTCTTACCGTAGCAATTTGGAGCATGAATTTTGCTGCCTTTAGAAGTATATCAAATTGTTGACTCTCCTCTTTAGTTGAGCACTTGAACCTGAATACTTTCTCTCCCAAGCCAATTTATAAGCGGTACTAGTTTTTCTAGCTTTAGCGTTGAAGTATTCTGAATCCGTTCTTGCACCATATATTGTCAATAATCCTGCAGATCCAGGTTCATTTTCTTCACAATCCTTGGACAGTAGCTTCCAATAAAATTAAATTCTCAAGACATGCTAAATGGGTCAGTTTATTATTATCCATATGAAACTGTACGTTTTTCAAGTCTTATAATAGCAAACTTAAATAAAGATTAACATATTGTCTGATATAAAATCATGAAACATCACAGATACTATCAGTTAATGATATAGATCAAGATAGCATAAACCTTTTGTTTTATATCTCATATCTGGCTTGTCCCTTCTTTAAATCTTATTTGTGATCAATCAAAGAAAAGCTAGGATGATTAGTTGTACAACCGCAGCAATCAGAAAAGCATTCAATGTAAGGGTAGGAATATTGTAAGTAAAATAAAAAATAAAAAATACAAAGAAATATGCTTAAATTCATTGAAGGACATCACTGCAATGGGAACCAATTGTTCATCTATATAAATGTACCACACTACTTATTAATTCAACACTTTGTGTATCCTGAAAGACAAGTAGATCACAAGAAGCTTCACTTGTGCATTGTACTTGTCAACAGACTAGGGTATACAACTTGCCACCTGATTTGGAAGATGTTCATCAAATCAAAATTGTTTCTGGTTTTAGCCTTTTAGAACAGATAAAAAGTAAAATTTTAAAGGAAAAATGACATTGTTGTTAGCACTCAGCCACTCCACACAGTTCTACTCCCTGCAATATTCCATATACTATTTTTATCCGGCATTTATCCTAGTCTCGTGATACTGGGGAAAATAAGAATGAGGTGAGGGCATTAAGCACTCATACATGATTAAGACATCTATCATTTGCTCCACTCTTAAATAGCATCAGAAACTACCTAATAATGATCTAGAACTCTAGAGGTAATAACATGTGCATATTAACATTTTACTCAGAAATCAAAATGTTGGAAATTTGAAGGCATTTATACAAAATTACTAAGCCACAGAGGAAACTTGTAGTTAATAATTTAACGTCCAGTTAATTTAAACACCACATTTGCAATACATTTTAGGGTAAATCTTTAGCATTCTAATATTTTAAGAAACTTCTAGTATTAATTTAATAATTTATAAATTGCTATTTGAGTGTTGTATATATATATATATATATATATATATATATATATATATATATATATAGCAGTACTACGCCAGTAAGAAGAAACTATATGTTAAATACAACATAAAGGATTAATGAAACCCAACAAAAGCACTGACCTAGCTGATACGGAGTAATTCTCATAAATTTGAATCAGCGGAACAACTCCCCCAGATATATGCAACCAAAAACAATGCCACCACCACCTTTTTATGATGATCAAATTAATTCACTTCCAGAAATACCTTACAATAGAATATCACCAATAAAAAATGGAATATAGGAAGAAATCAGACATAACTCTTATATATCCTTCACAGTTCCGTTGTTCACTATCGTTCCTGAAATATTTTCCTGAAAACGGAAGACCAACCAACAACTTAGAAACTAAGAAAATAAATTCTCATCATTAAGTTGGCATAGTTTTGAGGGAAAAATAATTGGTGTCCTTGGTTTGTGCGTGCAGGTCTGATAGGGTTTAAAGGATGCGAAAGAGGAAAAAGGAGAGGGAAGTAGGTTTCTGTCCGAATCCCACTGTGAACAAAAAGGTAAAAAAAATGATTATGTATTGGTCTTTGAATACGAAATGACTTAAAAAGATATAAATTAAGAAAAAAAATGAGTACATTCAATAATCATTTGATTATTATTTATATTTTATTCACAGTCATTTCTTCACAATTCTCTGTCCAAGAGGTGAGATTCCACTGTCAAGAAATTGAAAAGTGCAGGACAATGACAGGAAATAAATTAGTTAATAAAAGAAGGAAAATTGATAGTACATACCGATTAATTTCTGTTTGTATACTCTCTCTCTCTCTCTCTCTCTCTCTATATATATATATATATATATAAATCACGGGAAATAAAAAAAACTAAATATATTTGTTTTTGTTTAAGAAATTCAGCAATGAAAGTTTTGTTCCTCTCATATTTCCTACTCAATAAACAAATTCATAATTTTCTTCAAAATATTTCCAATCTCTGTTGGGCTTTTACCCAACCAAACTACCATCACACACTAATTAAACAGAAGCTGAACAACAAAAGAAATCCACAGTAATAATAAAAACTTGAACAAATTTTGCACCTAACTAAGCAATCATAACACCTAATAATCATAGGTTGATCAGAATACGAATTCTGCACCCAGAGTACAACTTTTCATTAATAGCAGCCTGTGCGAGCTCATGACACCAAAATAACCTAACAAAGCTCCTCCCTTAACTAATTAGAAAACTGATAGTACTAGATGAACATTCATCAACTTTTTGAGGGCAAGTTTCAGTAATTATGTAATCCCACCATATTTTTGGAATAACAAACCAACGGCCTCCTTATATATGGGGAGTATCCCTACTAAAGTCTTCAACAACTGATCCTTCAATCTTGGAAAGTCTAGATAAATTGTTTCTTCAAATTGCAAAATAAAGACTCCTCTCTCATATAATCATTTGAACTTAATTACTATAAAAATTAAAATTAGTGCCAGAACAATCTATATGTAATTTTTAAAATTCCATCATTAAAATTTAGTGATCCCAGAATTAGTGAAGAAAAAACAATTTTCTATAATCATAATTTAGTCACTAATTCATTCAATTTTAGGTACTTATCCTTTTCCACAAGCTTCTTGAAAAACCAAAAGGCACATCCAAAACATCCAACCAATATCAAACTTTTACACCACCAAGCTATCAGCAAACAACACCTAATAATTAGAACTTGATAAAGAATAAATAAATACATGATAATAAGAATTTGATCGAAAGAAGAATTCTGCACAAAGGGGTATCCTAAGCCCAACTACATCAAGATATGTTCATCAAAAATGAAGAGGACATACAAGAGGTTCACTACTCATATATGATGACAAGGAAGGCATTTTTAGCCTAGCCTTAAGCCACAACCAACTCCTAACCTTAACCATGTCAATCACCTCAGCTAAATCCAACTGTGCTCAATTGAAACATATTTGATTTCAATGTTAACAAAAGCTTCCAGCACTTCGTGAATTTGTTTCTATGTGCCAAATCATAGATAGACCAAAATAAAATGGTATATTCTATTTTGTAGTAGAACCGTATTAACCCAACCATAATAGAATCTTTGCCAAATGCTATAAGACACATTACAAGAAAATAAAGATGTTGTGTAGATCCTACATTCTTCTTTTTACAAATTAAAATCACTCACACCTAAGATTATGATCATGGGAAACAACTTTTCTTCTAGATATATTTGATTTTGAAGTTATTGTATCAATAATTATCAAACACTATTTTGGATATATATATATATATATATATATATATATATATATATATATATTATCATATTTTGAAAGTTACCGAGTCTGTTTTGATAAGTTTATCTATTATTAGTATTTCTAAAATAAGAAAATAAAAATAAAATAATTTTTTTCATAAATTAAAATTAACTTATGTATAAGATAAAAATAATCTTTTAAACAAGTTATGTAAAAGAATTTCTATAAATTAGTTTATGCATAATTTTTTTTTTAAAAAAAATTATCCAAAAATGTCCTTAATAATATCATATTTCTGAAGGTATTTTTATCAAGAGAAACATTTACCATCGCTATTCTAAAAAACTAAATGGGTCAAACCAACTCTTGATGACATCGATTTCAAACAAATTTCTCTACAGGCAATGAAAGGTTAACCTATACATTTTAGCAAAGTGAACTCCAAGAAGCAATATAGAGCTGTGATAGTAGTAAAATCTTGGATTTAGACGGTTGCAGTTTCAAGTTTTGAGAGCTAGTGAAAAGTGATATCTGCAACATGATGACTGAACTTCACTCTAATGGCAAACTAGTGAGGTGATGCAAGTTGCAACTCTTCCATCATTTGCTTAAATACCAAAAAAGGAGAATTCAATTCAAATAGAAAATTTTTGACCAACCTCCTTACTAGGTAGCATCTACACGGTCCTAGCAAAAATACAAGCAGGTAGGCTTAAGGTGTTCAATTCAGTTATTTCTGAAAACCAATCCACTTTCATAAAAGATAGGCAAATCCTTGACGGTATATTATTTGTAAATGAGGTGATTGATGATGCAAAAAGGATTGAAATCACAATACATATCTCCATCTTCGAAATAGACTTTAAAAGGCTTTTGATTCGATGAGCTAAATCTGTTGGAAGAGGATTGCTATTAATATTTGGAGGGAGGCTTTTAGGCTAAAGGATTTCTGGAAGAGTAGAAAGATTTTGGAGAAGAGAGATTTTATTACTTGAACTTGATTTTATGGCTTGATACAAATGAGCAAATCCTACACCTATTTATACTTGGCCAACTTCTCATCCAATGGCTAAGATTTCTCCAACACAACTTTGATCCAATGGCTATAATTTAACTTCTACACAATTCCACCTAAATATCTATCTTCTACACACTTCCATACTTATCCATATCATTCTACTTTTAAAGATATTTCTAGAACACATTTCTAGAACATGGGCCAAATGGGCTTCACACTCTAGAAAATAGGCTAATTGGGCGTATGATTCTAAGAATTTTCTTAAGCCCAAATAATTATTACAAATCAAGTTTATTTTACATTCAACAAAATCTACTTATATAGACTACTTGTTGATGAGACTTGGCTTTAGTGCGAGAAATGGTACATGTGACTGGATTTTTTAATATCTCTCAACAGCTACATCATCGGTTCTAGTCAATGGTAGTTCAATAGAGGATTTTTCATTAGAGGGACCTTAGACAAGTTTTTCATTAGAGGGACCTTAGACAAGGGGATGTTCTCTCTCTTCTCTTCTTTCTGATTGTAACACAAGGTCTTAGTGGAATCATAAAATTGAATACTGAAAAAAGTTTTTCGGGATACAAGATTGAGGAGGAACAAATTAAAATTTCTACAGTATACATATGACGTGCCTCCGATTGGTGACAACAGTGTGGTGAATACATGGACAATCATATATTTGAGCTTGTCTAACGGCTAAAGGTAAACTTCTACAAGAACAATTTAGTTGGTATTAATTCAAACTCAGAAAAAGTGGCAGAAAAGGATAACTATTTTGAATTGCAAAACCATTGATCTACCTAATTAATTAAGCACTTGAAAATCTGTTAGATAAGATGAACATGTTATCTTCTTAGAACAAGTATTTTGTTTTGGAGGTCGTATCACTAGATATCCTCAATTCTGTCCTTTCAACCGGTCTTCCAATATACTATGTGTCTACCAACAAAGTTCCAAATACGGTAATTCACTCTCCTACTATGATTCCAAAACAGTTCTTATGGGGAAATTTAAAGATAGCACTAAATGTATAAGGTAAGGGCATACGAGCTGAGTTTCAATTGTTTTAAATAATAACCAAAGAAAAAAAACACAGATCATTGCAAGACAATGAACCTGGTCGAATACCTAATTTATAATGTGGGATTGCAAGGTGTATTGATTCAAAGATGGCATATTCTATAAATATCAGCTATTTGGAAGGCCATTAAATTTGAACATATATTTTGTTTTTGTTTTTTAATCGTTAAGGGCAAAAAATAAACCATGAATCAATTGAAGCCAGTTTTAAAGAATAACATGACTTGTGTATGTGGTAAATATTTCATACTATGATAATTCAAAAAATAAATAAATTACCATAATGACTAAACAAGTATGTAAAGTGCAGTCCAGTAATTTAGGTAAGAAATGTAGGAAAAAGCCAGTGCTAGCTCTTATAAATATGCTACTGTTAAGGGTATTTCTTCCAATTATAGGTCATGTGTAAAATATTTTCTGTTTTAAAACTCATTGAACAAGGCATTATACATATTGACTACTTATGCATATGTCCAAGAAATTTTCTATATGGAGTCAATATGCGCAATTTGGTAAGTTATAAGCCCGAGGTTTTCATCATACGAGTTATATGCCGTATAGTGGGATGATTTCTTAAATTTAATTAAGCAGCATGAGCAGCAGCAATAACAACAACAAGAACAAGCTAGCCAACAACACAATCAGACTGCAAGCAGTATATATGAAATAAACTCAACTTCTTATCACAATCTTATTCCTATAAAGAAATGTCTAACGGGGCCTAAGGGAATTAGAAGGTACTGAAGCAAATAAAATTAGAAGTAACTCTTCCAATTTGTTAATTGATTAGTACTTACATGCATGTACTTGAAGTGCAGGTTCGGTAATGGTTGTCTTCATGACACAACGGCTCTGCCATAGCTGAAAGTTAACTATGATAAACATATAGTACTAGCTAGTAAAAGAAGAAAGAGATGAGATAAAAAGCCTGCAAATAATTTGTGATTAGAACTTACCTTTTTGACTCTCTCATCCAACTTGTTGTTGCTCTCTGTTTAAGTTTTATATGCGTCAATATAATTTAGAGAAATTAAAGAAAATTTTAAAATCCTCATATCACTCAATTGCTCAATATAGCAGCCAAATTCAGACAAATCAAATGTCATGGCCAATTTATGCAACGAGTGTGGTCTGACATACACTAACTGTATATATGAAATTGAAAACAAGTGGTAGTAATGAGAGAGGAGCATGCATACATGCATGCATCCTCGAACATTGAAAAAGATGAAATTAAATGATGAGAGGCTGCGCGTTTGTGTGTCCAGATACATCGCCTCATGCAGGTTCATATATTTTGGTGCAAATCCTCCAAATTAAGCAATTTGCATTTCTAATTTGTTCTTAATAAAAAGACAAAAGGAAAAAGAGCCCCATTTGACGCTAGTAATTAATAATTGGCGGAACAGGTATATGAGATGAAGAAACCTTGGACATTTACTAGTACCTTGCATGTATCCAGAATCCAGCACACCCAATTAACTAGTGGTCAGCTTCGATTCTAACGCTCCTATTGTAACATGTGCGAATCTTGCAGGTGATCATCATGTACTAACTATTTGTTCAATTCTCTTTTAATTAAAAAATCACAAGTTGGGGCGTTGTTTCGAGTAGCATATTTGTGACAGCATATTAATTAATTAAATATATACATGACAAAAAGAAAAGCGATTTGTTGGCATCTGGAAATTTCGCATTGTATATATAGATAAAATCATGGGTGTTGGTTAATTTATGACTTTGTGTAGTATTCGTTAATTTTTCCTTTATGGTTTAGTTAAAATTTTAGTCCTTGAAATTTGTTATAATTTGTTAATTTGGTATCTTAATTATAACATTTTAAATGATTTTTTCTTTATTAAATAATGTTTATTATTCTTTTGATTTCTTCAAATAAAAATAATTTTTTAATTAGTGCCTCATTTTAAAGGCACCTAGTGAAACACCATTTAAAAAGAGAAAATGAAAAAAAAT
>PYAF01001175.1:3481547-3511262 GCA_007407185.1 Glycine tomentella
ACAAAGATATTTTTATAGAAAACTCATTCAAAAAATTAATAGTGGTAAATGAAATAAAAACACAGATTTCAAAAGGCTAATATCGCAATATTATTCTATAATCACCTAATATCACAGTTAAAATTATTTATTGCAAATCTAAAATATAATTTATACTATAATTATAATGTAATTGATGGATTAAAATATATTTATTCATTATAAAATTTAATTAATTATAAAAAAAACATTTATTCATTTCAAAAGACTGTACGTACATCAGAAAAGCAAAAATTAAACGCGTCAATAGATGACAAATCTACACAATAATTCAAGTAATTCGCTCCCCCTTTTTGATATTCATGTATCTAAGATCTGCATGCGTCAACAATAGGGTGCACATTCAAATGTGCAAGTGGCCAGGGAATAATAAAATGCCATAGACCATAGTACGTAGGCCTAAAATGCAGGTTTAGGCAAGTTGCTCATTATTTATCTGCAAGTTGATTCGTTTCACCGCAATAACTATTTTTTTTTATGTAAATTTTTATTAGAGTTAATCTTATTTGAGTTAAATAAAATCATTATAAATGAAAAAATTATTTTCTTAAATATTTAATACAATTACGTATTTAGGATTTGAATTTGAGATAGTTAATTAAGTTAAAACAATTTATCTTAATAATTGGTCCACGTGCTTTATTGTATGGTAATAGATAGTTTGAATGCTGTTGTGCGCAGCTTTTTTTTTTCTTTCCCCTTAAATTTTATTGATGTAGATTGTATAACTAAAAATAAAAAGTGATGTAGATTGTAGAGTGACAGATTCACGGATACTATATATTGCATCACCAAAGGACAAATAAAATGTAAAATATAATGAGAAGGGGACCAAGAAGCTAGAATACTTGAACAATTTCACTATTAGATCCTCTGGCTGCTCCACTGGTAATATAAAAAACACAAATGTCAAAACCCAAAAAGTTTGACACGGACACAACAATATAGTATTGCGCATCTGGTTCAATTCAAATGATCTTGAATGTTTCGAACATTTGACATGTTCGTTGTACCCGTACTATATGTTGTGTTAAGGGTTTGCAATTTAATTAAGACCCAACCACCATTTTTCCAAATATATATGGTAACTAATTCTAATTATACTCTTTGACCCTAATTGAAATACACTTAATTGTAACATTATGTTTTTCTTAATGTCTGATCAAGTGATTTTGATTAGATTGCAACAGTAATAAATTTAATTTAAGTGTCCTGATTAATTAATTATGAGATGATGGTTTGTTATGTTTATGTCTATATTTATGTATATTTCATGTTGTATGTTTGTTTTGATGAGTTTTAGTGTTTGGATCTAAGTGGAATGGGTCTTGGTTTATGTTAAAGGGTGGGTGTGTTTTGAGCAACAAAACTAGGTGTAGAAAACGAAATTTTAAGGGTCATAAATCCTTCCCTAAACCCTCACAAGTCAGATTTCATTTGCAAAGAGCTCTCTTTCCTTTCTTTTCTCTTCTTTTTCTCCAAGAGAGACCAAAATCCTAGAAACTTGAGGTTTGGTGTTTGTGATCAAAGGATAGCTCTTTCCCTTCCCTTTGATGTTGTTTGGTTGAGCCATGAAATGGTAAACACCTCTTCTTCCTCCATTTGCTTTCGTTTTCATTTTCTCATAAAGCATCCGTAGGAACTCATGAAAAAGCTTATTTTTGGGATTTTGAAATCATTTGTGATTGTTTTTAAGTTTAGAATGATGTTGCTGAGATGGACTTGTTGGAGTGGAGGAAAGATCCTCCCTTGGATCCAAAGTTCATCATTTTCTCCTCCTTCACAAAACTCTCTTTCTTGATTCTATGGAGGTAATGAAAGCTTAGTCCAACTTCAATCTTATGTTTAATGTGTGGACTGCTTATAGCTCATTAATTATGTTTTAATTCGATGTTCATGTTTGGAAATGAAAGATTCGAGTTGGAGTTAGAGTTGGTTTGGGACTCAATAAAGGGTCAATATAGCAGAAAATTTGTGGTTCTACAAACCTATGGTGCTTAAGCACAATAGAGGTTAATGCTGTCAAGGGACTGGCGCTTAAGTTCACATTACCCTATGCTTAAGCGCAACCTTGCAAAGTCCAAAAATGGGTTATAGAGACTAAATTTGGAAAAGTGGCCTTCATGAACAAATATGTATTTTCATTTTTGAAGAACAATAAAACTTTTAAAAAAAATACATAGTGGAAACCTAAAGTCTAAACACCTAAATATTTACATTTTATTTTAAAAAGATAGGCTAAACACATGTTTTAGGTTCCTAATAAATTAATCATTTTTGTTTTGAGTTACTATTAAACTTTTTATTTTTTTGGATTTCCAATATATTAAAAGATTGCAAATCATTGTTCCATTGTTTGCAATTTCCATTCTTTCAATCTACTTCTTAATCTTGTCACCTTGTACTCTTCTATTTTAATCTCTTCTAGTTTATGGTTTTTGCAGTTGTTGGTGTGCTTCAAGTTACAGTGGTGTGCTTTTTTGCCAAAAAGGGGCATTTTTTTCTTCAAAATTACCGAATAAGAGTGGGTTTTGAAAAAATACCCATTTAATTAGGGATAATTCGTAAATGGAATCACAACTTTGTACATAGATTTCTAAATACTTCTATGACTTCTGAATTTTATATATATTTTTTTAATTTTTCTCACAATTATAAATAACTGTTTAGAAGTAATAAAACTATTTACAACTTTTGCATTCAAGTTTGTCTCCCTTTACGACTTATCCTTGATCGTGTATTTATTTAAAATGTGCCCCTACTTGATAGTTTTGAGAAAAAAAATAATTATCCCCTATGTAGGAGGTGCACGAAAGAGAGCAACAAGGTGCTTCACCCTTGTTTTTATTGTTTCTGCAAATCTGTTCACTTTGAGGGTGGGTGGGCAATGAAGTTATTTATTGACTGATGTAAAAAATTCTAACATCTACGTCGTTGGATCAACATCGGCTAGAACCGATGCAGAATCCCATATTTAATCCATGTTTATATGTGTCCTCTGCAGTAGTAGTTTTTTTACCCAAAAGTTAAATATACACCAAAACAAACTTGACCTGACCCAACCAAATTACTTATTTTTTTTCTCATTTGGTTCAGAAAAAAATGACGAAGGTGGGGAGAAACAATGAAGTTAAATTCCTTGTCTTTCAATTTTTGTCTCCCTACAATGGAGAGATTTTGAGAGAAATTAAATAAGTGCATGATATTGAACTGTACAAATTAGATTGTATCAAAGTATTATTTTACCTCTCAACTTTTCTATTATATTTATACTGTACAGAAGTATATTATTATATTCCCCCCTAACCCATTACCATTAGTGAAGATGACATTTCTCATGAGCGTGCATAAGACTATTCAATGTAATCAAAATCGAAAAGTTCAACTAAAAAAATCATAAACTGAAAATCAAGCAAACCAAAAAATCGTCAAAATTATTTTTTATGGACGAGATCATATTTCATATTTGACTTTGTGAAAACAATTCAATCTAATTCAAATTAAACTTATACATACATGCACTTATTATATGAGTTCAATATATCCTCATGCACTGAAAGAATGTATAATAACTTTTAAAATAATAATCATTAATATGATTTTTATGATAATTATTATAAATCATCATGGATATGATTTTTAAATAATTATTATAAATTTTTAAATTAATTTTATACTGTCATCTAATTATAAATTATCATTGATATATTTTATAAGATAATTATCATAAAAATAAAATTTATTATACATAATAATTATAATTAAATAATAATATAAAATTATTTAATATTATTAATATATAACTTATTTTCTCTACTTTTACGTGACATACTTTTTGTACTTAGACGGTGAGTTATGTATTATTTTTTAAAGTTACTTATATGCATTATAAATTTAGGCACTTTTTGTACTTTTGATATGTGGCTAGATTGTACGACTTGTACCTTGTCTTGGTAAGTATTAATATTTGCCTTTTTGGGCCTCTAAAAAATTTACTATAAATTTATAATACCACTCGTTTCTTAAAAATATACCATTCGTAATTATACTTTATTTTTTTATATTTTAATTTGTTACATATTTATAAAATTATTACATAATTTATTCTTATTTATAAAAAAATAAATTGTATTTGAGTAAGGAATGCAGACACCCCCTAACGTTTCTTTCACCTACCCTTTGATCTACATTAAACAATAGGAAATTTCCTTATTTTTCTTTCCCTTTACTCCGTTTTTTTTTTTTTTTTTCAGCAAATACTTATATGTGTATATATAACAAGTACAGGGATACCAAACCAAATACAAGTAGTGATTACATCAGTACCCAACCAAATTGCTGTGTCAATGCATGGTTACCATCATATACTTGCATATGACATATGAAACCATCATATATAGCATAAAACTTCGAACCACCCAACAAAAACTACCTATGTAAGTGTGCAATCATCTATATGGACAGTTAACAGCATTGATCACACCCTTTGATGATATAGACTTACCCGAATGACCCACTCCAAAAAATACTCACACACCATGCGCTTTGACTCTTGTGGTTGCAATCAACTTCTGATGGGCCATATTTAAACATCATGAACACTCCATTCGAGAAATAACTTGCATAACTTTTTGCATATCAAAAGTCTGGTTTCCCTTTACCCGGCCGGTTTTAATTCCTCCTCTTTCTGTCAAGAGAACGAAGCATATTTAACCTTATATTTTAAACACAAATTCACCAAAAATTTATTAATAACGTACAACAAACAAGAAAAGGAATTGATTAAGGTTAATTATTGTAATGAGATCTGTGAAATCTCTCAACTTTAACCATATATATATAGACACTCTTAATAGTATATTTAAAGGAAGATACTTTGGAATGAATAGTTTGTTTTGCATTGATATCAGAAGTGCATTATATAGGCAACAATTACATCAGGAATAACAGAATATCATATATGGATAGAGCTTATCCTATGTAACAAACTAATAGCTGATCTTATGTAACAAATCGATCCTATATTTGAAATATAAACTGTACAAGATAGTTCTTATCGTATAACACTTATTTTTATCCTATTACTCCCCCTCAAGTTAGAGCATGAAGGGATGTAATGCCCAGCTTGCCAAGTAAAAACAATAACTGTTTCTTCCCTAATGCCTTTGTAAGAATATCAGCAGGTTTGGAATCAGTACGAATGTGTAAAGTTGCAATATCTTTCTGCATTAGATGTTCCCTGACAAAGTGACAATCCAACTCTATATGCTTTGTACACTCATGAAAAACAGGATTAGAAGCAATATATAGAGTAGACTGACTATAACAAAACAACTGCATAGGGGTGGTATGATGAACATTCAGGGACACAAGAAAGGTTTTTAACCAAACGAGCTCTGAAGTTGCTGCTGCCATGGATCGATATTCAGCCTCTGCTGATGAACGAGAGCAGTGACGGAGTCAGCAAAGAATTTTAGGTAGTGCCAAATTTTGAATAATGCTAAATTTTATTTTTAGGTAGAATCAAATTTTATTTTTTATTATATAAGTATATATAATTATTAAAAAAATTCTTAATCACTCAATAACTGTAAATTTTATTTTTTAGGTAGTGTCATGGTCATTGCAGGTCTCCAAGTGGCTCCATCATTGAACTAGAGACAGTGTGTTGTTTCTTGGTCTTCCATGATACAGGTGAGGAACTAAGAGTGACAAAATAACCGGTGATAGATCGACGAGTGATGAGACAACTTGCCCACTCCAAATCACAATAGGCACAAAGTTGAAGGTCACAATGTGACCTAAGAAGGATGCCCCAACCAGGATTACCTTTAATATACTTCAAGACACGAAGAACAACATCATAACGGACTTGCTTGGGCTGCTGCATGAATTGGGATAGCGTGTGAACAGCGTAGCACAACTCAGGATTACCTTTAATTTATTCTTATCCTATTAATATTCCTAAGACCTCCACATTAAATAATCCAAGTTGATATTAGAATAATAATCTACAACCGGGTTTGAGGCAAATAAATTAAGTCAAGATGGGAAGACGACAAAGCGACAGAAAATAGTTGCCCAATTCCTAGTATGTCTTCCCCTTTCTTCCAGAACCCGGTTTGGAACATGTCGCAGGACCCTTCAGAAATTTTGTTCGATTCATCGCCAAGAAATGCTGTTCTTGATCCTCTCCACGATTCTCTTTCCTTCGATATGGTTGATAATTTCTCCATGGCACCAACAGATGGAAACCATAGCAAGGGAAAGCAAGTGGTGGTGAAATCTGAAGTGCAGAATAAGGAAAGGTCGTACATAGGTGTGAGGAAAAGGCCTTGGGGAAAATATGCAGCAGAGATCAGAGACACGACGAGGAATGGCACTAGGGTTTGGCTTGGAACCTTTGACACTGCAGAGGCTGCTGCTTTGGCTTATGACCAAGCTGCATTTTCCATGAGAGGCCATAATGCTGTGCTCAATTTTCCGATCAAAAGGGTCAAAGATTCTTTGCAAGAGATCCAATATAGCTGTTGCAATGGTTCTTCTCCTGCACTTGCACTCAAGGAGAGGCACTGCATCCAAAGAAAGTTGTCATCAAAAGCTAAAAAGTGTAAAGGGAAAGAGACATCAGAGGATCCAACACAAAGTGTGGTGGTGTTAGAGGACTTGGGAGTTGACTATCTTGAGCAACTTCTAAGCGTTTCTGATCAAAGGGAAAGCCCTAGCTATTGGCCCTAGACTAAACCTGGGTCATTTTTTAAAAAATATTTACTCCTTTTTCCTTGTTGTGTATGGCTTTTTCACGACATCAGTTTCATTGTTGTGTATTGTGCTTCTCTCTTTAATAAGTCCTGCGCCACTTTCTCTGCAACATCCACTTTAAAAATGTCTGATAATTAATATGAATTTGATCCATTGAAAAAGAGATGTTATTGCAATCTTCTAAAGTCAAGAGTTTTGGTACTATTTATTGACAAATTCTCTCTTTTCCTCTCTTTTATAGGTTATGTTAGACTTTTCGTAGGTGCACCAAAATCAGTTTAAAGAGTAAACCCAATCCCATGACATATTTGATTACCATTAAAAGTACGTTTGTATATTAAAATTTTGCCTGAAATTCAGTTTTGTAGAAATAAGACTTGAGTTGATGTTGTAGTAATAAACTTAATTTAACCCAACTCAAACTTAAATTTGTAAACTTTAATTCAAACAGGTACTTAATGTGTTTAAACTTATTCAACCATTGGTCCAAAAAACAATTGTACCAAAATTCTTAGTTTTCTCTTGGTATCATAATAACTCTCCTGCAAAAATCTTGTCAATGATTTTAATTGATTCTTTACTCACCACAGAAATTGAGTCATCTGGCAGTCAAACAGTGGAGGCTAGAGAGTATAAATTTTGCTGCCTTCAGAAATATCTCTAGGTTTGACGTTGAAGTCTTCTGAATCCACTCTTGCACCAAACATTGTCCTTCATCGGTTCATCCTGCACAGGTTCATTTTCTTCTCATTCCACCATCACAATCCTTAAACAATATCTTCAAATAAAAATTCTCAAGGACATGCTAAAATGGGTAAAAGTTTATGACATCAGTTGTTACCTACCTGCATATTATATATATAGCAATACTTGTCTTGGCATTGTGTTTCTTTTTTATAGGCAAAAGATTTATTCAAAAGAGTACAAGAGTTTTCTGACCTATGTGGCTATGTACAAGAGTAGTGTTCAAAGCAAAATCAAAGATGTTGCCTAATACAAGATATGGTACTAATACACCAATCAGAAAACATAGACCGATTACCTTTGTCATAAACCATGTCCAAGATCTATGTTTTACAAGATCCACAATTCCAAGTCCCAACAAAATCAAAACTATCCCCTTTGAACATTTATAATTTTAATCCGCATCAAATTAAGTAGTTATCTTGGCATTTATATGTATTGTGTTTAACATGCATGAAACCATTTCTAAAATCAAACTCCTAAATAACGGTTGAATATAAATATCTAACATATTGTCAGATATAAAACAATAGAACATCACAGATACGGTTAATTGAGGAGTTAGATTAAGATAGTATGGAGTAATTTAGCAACAATTAGGAACCTATCTTTGTTTTATATTTCACACTGGCTTGTCCCTTTTCTATATATCTCATTCTTATCCGTGATCAATCTAAGCAAGGGAGGATTTTACAACCACAGCAATCAGAAATGCTTCAAATAAAGAAAAATATGCTTAAATTCATTGAATACATCTAGTGTAACTGAAGAAGTCTTGAAGTCTACTTGAAGAAATTAAATATCTTGTCACACAATAATACAGATAGTGATTTACCATTCTCAATAAAAAATTCAACAATACATATCAGAAATACCCACTAAAGTATGAAATTATATAACACCAACCAACAATTAATATTCCGTTCATTACAATTCAAAAACATAAAATAACAAAAGTCGAAACTTCACATAAAACATTTGAAGTGTCAATTAATCCATAATTGACAAAGTGCAGCTTTAGTGTCCATATAATGGACAAATTCTTGTTTTAATTTTGTATAAATCTTTAAATGCAGAAAATCAAATAAAAATAAAATGATATTTTTATAATTATTTGTGAAAATAGAAGATGGAAGGAAACTGTTTTATCAGATCAAACATGTTGTAAAATAAAGTATCTGAAACTAAAACTATGTGGCATCTATTAAAGACGCCAGAATCAAGTATATATATGCGATTAATTTAACGATGAAAATCAACTAATAAATGAGTAAAACAGGTTCATCAATATAAATTTACCATAAGCAGCACTATTTGTAATTCAATACTTGTATCCAGAAAGTCAAATAGATGACAAGCTTCATCACTTATGCATTTTACTTGTCAACAGCATCAACTTGTCACCTAATTTGGAAGATGTTCAAGCTGAAATTATTTATAGTTTTAGAATTTTAGAAGAAATAAAAAAAAAACTTTTAAAGGAAAAACGATATATTCAAAATTTGATATTAGTACTCAGCTGCCATTCCACTGCTCTAGCTAATCCTTGCAAGATGCAATGTGCTCATTTTATCCTCCCCTTATCATGTTCACATAGGGAAAATAAAAAAAAAAGGTGATTGATGGCGTTGAGCACTCATACAAGTTTATCACATATCTATCATTTGCCCCGCTTAAATATTTCAGAAACATCGATCTAATGATTTTGATCTCAAGAGATATATTAACACTAGCTTACTGAATTAAAACATGGGCATTTTAACATTTTACTCAGAAATCAATATGTTTTGGAGATTTGAAGGCATTTATCAAAATTTACTAGTCTACAGAAGAAAATTGAAGTTAATAATTAACATCCAGTTTAAACACCATATATCTCAAATTATATACAGTGCGTTGCAAAACATGTTAAGGTAAATCTTTAGCATTAATTCTATTATTAGACAATTTATAAGTGCTGAATATATATAACATTAATTACGCACCCTAAGAAGAAGAAAAAACATAAATTTAAAAACAACACAAAGGATCTCAATCAAAGTATCAAACCAAACAAAATGCACTGACCCATCAACTGGTACGGATTCTCATCATTTGAATCAACAGGACATTACAATTCCCCCATATATACAACCAAAAATAATGGCAGCTACTATCTTTATGATGATCAAAGTAATTCCATTAGTAGAAATGCCTGAAGATAAAGTTTTCACCCATATAAATGGAATGAAAGAAATCACACATACATACCTCTTATGTCTTATCCTTCCAACTTTCGGTTGTTCATCATGTTTCCTTTACCAAAAGGGCAGCTGAAAATGAGAGATCGACCAACAACCTAGAAACAGTGTAATTAAATTCAATTCACAGCATTAATTTATTTGACATTGTTTAGAGGGAAAACTAAGTCATGGTAGTCTGTGACCTGTGAAAGATAGGGTTTAACGGAGGCGGGGGAAAAGGAACAAGAGAGAGGGGAGTAGGTTTCGTGTCCGAATCCGACAGTGAACCAAAAAGGGAACGAAAAATGATTGTGCCTCAGAATGGAAAATCACTTAAAACAATTATATTATTATTATTATTTATTCTATCGTTGATCACATTTATATATTTTTATTAAAAAAATGTTTACTAACTGTTTTGATTCATTATACAATTATTTTATTTTAATTCTAACACTTAAAAATATCTTTTTCTTAGGTCCTATATGTATTATTTTTATATTTTTTAGTTTAAATATATATTTTAATTTCTTTTAGTCCATAAGATGACAACTAAAAAAGAATGATTTTAAATACATAGATTGAAAAGGAAAAAAATTATAAATATAGGAATAAAAAATAAGTAATTAAATCTTAAGAATATATATAGCTTCAGTTGTATACCATCCTCAATTTCTATTCTTTTTAATTATCAGTATTTATTAATTATTTTTTCCTCTATCAGTTTCTCCACAATTCTCTGTCCAACACGTGGGTTCCACTGTCACGAAATTGAAGAGTTTTTTTTTTTTTTTTAAGGAATCAAAATAAGTTAATTAAATCTTAAAAAATATATGCAACTTCAGGATACCTTCCTCAAATTAATTATATTATTTTTATCTTTATTCTTCATCTATTTATTAATTATTTGTTCACTATCACTTTTTCGACAATTCTCTGCCCAACACGTGGGTTCCACTGTCAAGAGATTGAAGAGAATACGACAATGGAAGCAAATAAAATGGTAATAAAAGAAGAAAAAATTGATGTTATCATACTGTTCACTTCATGTTTGGACTTGCTATATAAAGGAAGGGGACTATTAAATGATGTTAGGTTCCATTTTATATTCTTCAATTGACATTAAGCAAATTTACTGAACAACTATATAAAATGCACTCAGTAATTAAGGTCGGCAATGTGGAATTTGGTAACAAATAGTTCGGATAATAATTTAGTATGAAATGTAAAATCTAGCTGTTCCAACTGTTGTATCTTTTAGGAAATATTTCTTCTAATTATACTACCTAATGACTAATGTTTAAATTTTCTTATACAGATAAAAAAAAAGTATTTTAAAAAAATTAACATTTATTAGGAAACAATTTTACTAAAATGTTCTTGTTTTTAAATATATTATTAAGTCTTTAAAATAATCATTTATTACAAGCCAAATTAAAATAGATGTTTTAATATTTCATTGAAAAGTGATAACATCAATTAATTTATAATTTTTTAAGGTTAAAATATATTTTCTATCATTATAAAAATACAAAAGTATGAACTTGCTCGTGACGTCGTAGCGCAGCCTAAAGAGCTCGCCGCAAATAGGATCGACCTTCTAATGCACGACCATATGGAGGAATTGAGTTGGTCGTGGAAGCTGTAACGGCCAATTAATTGTTTCGAGGTTGGTGATTCGGAGCTCGTAGGGAAGGTTGTCCTCCGACATGACGAGGAGTTTTCCGATGAAGAACATGAGGCCACCATAGGTGACGTTACAATGTCGCAAGGGCCTCACGCATAGAACTGCCTCGCCATGCTAGAATGGCTGATCCTTGTATCAATTATGATTGATATGCTACTGTATATTGTGTAATGGCATCCCTGGAACGTTTTGGAATGGTTAGGTGGATTTACTTGGTCAAGTGTAGATTTTGTATTGACACACAGGATTTTTTTTATCTTTCTTGGTGGGTGGCCCTAAGCTATATTTGCAAAAGAATAAATTTTATGGGCAAAGGTCTTAAACCCCATAAATAGTAAGAAAAGAATAATCAACAGTTGGTCTAACAAGAGAGTGACACCTAATAGGTAAAAAAATAATATATTTTAATTTTACAACAACAAATCAGAAATTTAAAAAAAAAATCATAATTTCAACAATTTTATAAAGATGAAAAATATATTTTAATTTTTTTTAAAGATTAAAACTGTAATTATTTTGGGATGAAAGGAGTATACAGGTAATGTGTAAAACATTTCCCATCCTTTAAATTAAAAGTCATTAGCGACATGACATTATATATTGACTACCTGTCAGGGGTCAAAATGTCAAAATTGCTAAGTTATATTATAAGCATGAAGTTTTCTGCATACGAGTTAATTGACATATATATATATATATATATATGTGTGTGTGTGTGTGTGTGTGTGTGTGTGTAGAGAGAGAGAGAGAGATGATTTCTTAAATTTTAGCTGCAACAACAATAGCAAGCCAACAACACAATTAGATTGCAAACATTATGAAATACACTCTTCTTTTAATCCTGTCTAACTGGGTTTATCGGAACTATATACTGATTCTGAAACAAATAAAATTTGAAGAAACAAGTAAGTTAATTTGTTAATTAGTACGTACTTGCATGTATATCTATACGGTTGCTGAGGCTTGCCATCAATCCTATGCTTGAAGTGCATCAGGTAGCAGTAATTGGTTGTCTTCAATCTTCATGACACCACCACTGCCATTAGCAAGCTGAAATTCATGACGAACATTCACTAGCTCGCAAAGAAGACATGGATATTGATAAAGATACTAAAGAGGCTGCAATATGAGATTAGTGCTTACCTTCTGGACTCTCTCGTCCAAGTTGTTTTGCTCTCTGGTCAAATTATATATGCATTAATAACAAATGAAATTCAAAATCCTCACATCACTCAATTGCTCATCTTAGCAGCCAAATTGAGAAAAATTCAACGTCATTGCAACCAGTTTATATAACGGATGGTCTGACATATATACACTTGTATTGAATTTGAAAACAAGTGACAATTAGAGAGGTGCATGTATACATGCATCCTCGAACATTGAAAAAGATGCAATTTGCATGATAGTGATGCGATAGGCTGCGCGGCATGGTGTGTCCAGATACATACATTTGTGTACAGATTCATTTGCCTCGTGCATGGTTCAGATACTTAGGTCTAATTCCTAGAAAGCAGTTTGCATTTCTTTGAAATTAAAGACAAAAGGAAAAAGAGCCTAACCCCATTTCTAATTTAAAACGATAAATTAAATAAAAAATCACAAATTTTTAAAAGACGACAAACTGAATTATACTTTTAGTTATCTATCAATTTTGCTAGCATCAACCTTTTATAGTTTTAAAATTTTATTTAAACTAAAAATACTCATAGTATACGAGATGTTAGCTATTTATTGTAAAATGGAGAGATGAATAATTTTTTGCTGTTGAATCCTGACTGGACTTCCAATTTATTTATAAGAGTCAAAGGGAAACAAAAAAAAAATAATTAATCATGTGATTCTAATTTGGGAAAGTTGCGGCCAACACGGGCTTGCTAATTAATTCATCCACGTTATTTTCTGTTTTAGGCAGCATTATTCTAACACTTTGCTGCTTTCGGCCTATCCTAGGTTTAGTAATTAATAATAATCTTTTCAGAACACGCAATCTTGATTGTCCTATGTTTCTTTTAAAATTTTCAGAGAAAATGTTCCTAACTTTTTTCTTCTTTTTTTTATTGGATTTAAAATGTTCCTAACTTTAGTATGGATTATTTTCAAACAGGCATGTGTTTGTTTACCGGTACAGTTGATAACTTGGATACCATATACTTTAAAGTTTAAACCATAAATTTATGCTAAATATTCATTTTAGTTCCTCAAAATGTGAGATAGTAATAAATTAATTATTGAAGAATAAAAAATTTAAATATAATTCTTGAATATATAAAAGTATGATAGATTAGTCCTATAGATAATTTAATAATAAATTAATCCTTAAATTTTATAACTAAATATCAAATTAATTTTTTTAAAAAATAATTTATTGTCAAATTTTCAACATTATAACTTTGATAAAATAATTTCACAAAATTGACAAAAGAATTAATCTGTCGCATTTTTCATATATTCGAAAAGTAAATTTGAATTTTTAATTTTTTTTTAGAGACTAATTTAGCACCCCTATCATACTTTTAGGGACCAAAGTATGTATTTATCCATAAATTTATAATAATTTATACTAGTACCAAAGCCACTTGGCCTTCAACATTGCAGGATGCAACGTACCACTGTCCTAATTGTTTATCTTTAAACAAAATCTTCCAGCAACAAACAAAATAGACATCAGAAAAGGCAAAATACTGGCACGTCAATAGATAGAAAAAAAATCTGAAGTATTAATTCATGTATTTGGTGGTTTCCTTTCTTTGATAATATTCATCATTCATGAATCTTGTACCTAATTAAGCATCTGGATGCGTCCCATAAACAATACGGTGCACATTCAAATACACAAGTTGGGTGCTAAGTGTGGGATTAATAAAATGCCATAGATCATAGTAGGGCCTAATGCAGGTTAGCTTAAGCAAGTGGCTCATTTTTTAACTGCAAAAGCTAGTTTATTTGATTCAAGGCATTATATAAATTGAACGCTTTCGTGCAGTTTTTTTTTCTTATTTCCCTTTTTAATGATGGAGATAGATAATGATGACGATATTAATTTGGTGATTGACGAACAAATTAAATAAAAGATAATTAAAAATTAATGAGAAGAGGACCAACAAGCTATGAACAGTTTCACTAGATCCTTTGGTTGCTCCGCTGGCAATATAAAAAACACAAATATCAAAACCCAAAAAGTTGGTGACACGGACACAATGCTGCATGCGCATCTGCTTCGAGTGATCTTTAATTAAAATGTTTCGAACTTTCGACATGTTCATTGTACCTGTTGTTGTGTTGAGGATTTTCAATTCAATTATGCCCCGGCCAACTGCTTCCCAGATATATACGCTAACTAATTCTACTCTTTGACCAAGAAAATGAGCGAGTGAGCATGCATGTTTGAAATTAAAAACAAAATTATACCAAGAGATATACTTTTGTTCAAATCAATACTTTTAAAATTGAACCGGCCGGTTACCAAATCGGTACGTGGAAACATTGATTCAAGATTTAATTAATAATTAATTGTGATCAAATTGTACTCAAACCAGCATTAATATAATAATAGTAGTAATAATAAATAATTGAAAAAATTGAAAAACTAAAATACAAACCAGTATTAATAATTTATAAAAACACATTATAATAAAAATTTAAAGATTAAAAACTTGATTATATTTTTAGATATTTATTTATCAATTTGGCGCCTTGCTATAACTTCAAGTTTTAATTATTTTATAGTTTAAATTTTTTTATTTAAACTAAAAATACTCATATACTTTTCTAGACACAAAAAAATGTTCAAATTTGGTGGATAGAAATATAAACAAATTTTAACTAATTCAATTTTTTTTAATGTCATTGTTCAAAAAATATCCTTAAATTAATTCAAACGTGAACACCATCTTTAATAAATACGATTAAGGGTAGTTTAGGAGATGTATTTTGTAACAAACCTGAATGTCATTACATAGAACACTAAGACTTTAATGTGAAAATATTTGTTTTTACTAATAATTTTTTTGCAAATATAAGCATAACATCACCCATAAAAGATCCTCAAATCATAAAACATAAAGGTATGTGTGTCCCAAGACACTACATCATCAAAACATCATAAACAAATGTCCAAACAAATCTTAAGGATCTCACTAAGGAAATAAATACAATATAGATCCATAATCATATCCAAACTCTAAGTTGGTTCCTGCTAAGACAAAGCAAAAATAAATGGCTGAGGAACGAATCTCGTCTTTGAGCCCACCACCAAGTTTGCATCAACCGTGAGTGACATGCTCCTCATAAGTTATATCATAATCTGCTCTCGTGTCAAATGATATGATCATCACAGTTCAACGGAAAATGCAAAGGTAAGCTCATATTAAAAGAAACATCATATAATTGAAAACAACATAAGATCATCATTTCAAAAGATATATCGAAAATTCTTCATATTTCTGATGACAATATAATTATATAACTCATCAAGTAGCACATCATTCTCAAGTCACAATTATTGATGCACATATCTAATTATTATATATGTTATGTCATGTTGACTCTTTACTCCAAGGAGATTTTCACCTTTTGAGCGGTTAACTCAAGTTCATCCCTTAACATAGTCACACCTTGACAATTCGAGGAGACTTGAATTAACCTTACAGAGGCAGTTTGATTTTGTCAAAAAGGGATGAGAGTGGACAATAACTTACATCGGTAAGGCTTGCAAAGACCTTAACCTATCTAGGAATTCGCCCATCCATCTATAGGCTCATTCCCATTAGCCACCGCTGACAACCTTCAGCACTAGGTTAAGGGCTCACCAAGCACCCTCAACTTGCGTGCTTATTCGCATGCAATGTCATTCATCAATGCATGTATGTTATGATTAAACATTATATCACATCATCATTATATTCATTCACCATCATCAATATAATTCATTTCATCAACAAATCAATTATTTTATATCAATTCAATCCATCATGCATATCTCATTCAACATATCCTCAATTCATAATCCATATCTTGTTAAATTCCACATCAAGTCATCATTCAAATCATTCTCACCATCCATAAACTCTCACATAGTTCATCTACACCTCATGAGACTTTTCACACCACAAGTGCTCATGATCAGTCACCAAATCTCAATATATGAATGTCAATGGCATGAAAGATAACGAAACCACCTCAATCCATTTTATTTTAAAATTCAACAACACATCAAAACATTTAAGATTGAAGATCAATTGAAATACATGAAAGAAAATTTGATAGACACTCACGCTTAAGCACGAGAAATTTTGTACTTAAGTGTGGCCCCTTTTTTTCCTTATGACAACTCGCGCTTAAGCACAACCAAGGGTGTGCTTAAATGCCAATTCCAGTGGCCAACTCCCCATCACGCATAAGCGCCACTCTAGGTGTGCTTAAGCGCGACCAACCTACAAGTTTGCATTTTTACTATCAAATCTCCTCTAATGGACCCCAACTTGAATTTCAACTCAAATATTTCAATGTCCCACAAAAACAACGAAGTAACACGCATTTTTAACAACTCAAAACAATAATTAAACACACAAAATATAGGATTTTAAAGGCTGGTTAAGCTTCCCTTATCTATTCAAACTCAAAATGTGATCTTGTGGAGAATGGAAGAAAGAAGTGAACTTTAGGTCCAAAGGAAGAGCTTTTCTTCACTCTCATAGGAGCTACACACTATGGGTGTATCAACTAACCCCAAAGTCAACCAAAAACAAAATTAAAAACCCTAAAAACCAAGCTTTTTCCATGAAAGTTCATGAGTGTTCTAAGAAAACAAAAATGAACTCAAAGAGAGCAAGAAGGGGAGATTACCTCACATAAAGACAGTCAACAAACACTAAAGGAAAGAGAAATGAGCTACTTTTTTGCATAACACCTTTCTTGGAGAAGAGGAAGTGAGTGGTATTGAAAGGTTTCTTTTGAGAGAAGTTTCTGAAATGTGGGGGGGTTTTGAGAGGTTTTGACCCTCTGTATTCTCTCTTTTTACACTTTGACTACTACTAAACAAACCTACCCCTTACTCATATTTCATAAGCTCAACCCTTTAGTCCCAAACACACCAAAACCTCACTAATACACATAAAACACATTCTCAAATCACTAACTCATAAATTAATTCATTTATTCAAGCACTTAAATTTAATTTATCTTATAATTTAATTAAATCACTTGAATAATCGATTAATGAAACACAACGTTACATATTTTATTTAAAATATTTTTTCTTTCAAATTACCTATCCTTGAAACTTGATATCAAAGAATAAAAGAGAGTTATCAAAAATAAAATTTCAATTAAATGAATGATAATTTTGGAATGGTCTCACTATAAGTAAAATTAGTTGAGATTTACTTACATTAGAGATAAGAATAGCAACAAGAGGGATGAATACGGGTAATAGCCATGAAACAAAAATCCATCCCATGCATACCCCATTACCTATGCAAGTACCTGTTAAGTGGATATATGCAAATTTCAAATACTCATAGATATATGTGGGTATTCGTATATTTAAAAATAAATAAGATATTTAAAAATACTTTTATTATAATTTTTATTTATTCTAATATTTCTTTTAAAAATTAATTTTAGTAGTTTTAACCAAAAACTATTCAAATATTCTATACAATTAATTTTTTTTTATTATCTATGGATAATTCTTTTAAAAAAAAGAATAAATAACAAAAAAAATTGTGATATCCAAATAAAGTTATCTAAAAATTACTCTCTAAAATATAAACTCAAATAAAACTACACTAAAATATAAATCTAAATAAAATTATATTTCACAACCACTAGTACACACATGTGATCTTTAGCAACATTTTTTTCTAACACTTAGTAAAAATGTGACTAAAAAAACTTTTAACAATATCTAATTATGAATAAATGTTACTAATATGTTTTCGCGACATTTTATCAAATGTTGTATATAACACACTCACGAAAGGTTTTAGCAACATGGGTTATACACAATATTTGTTAAACAAGGAAGATCAAACTGTTCACAAGAAATTATCCAAATCTATGCAATTTTGAGTCTTTTCTTTGATAAGCTGATATTAAATTTTCTCATCTCGACAAATCTTTAAAGCTACTTTTTGGATGAAAGCAATAAGTTATCCATAACTTAATGCCTATAGAGAATTTCATTGTCGGGGTGTTGAATACGGATCTTATCTCTAACCTTATCCCCAATAGATTTTGCTAAAATCATTCGTGAGATGGATTATACATAACATTTGATAAAATGTCACGAAAACATAGTAACATTTATTCATATTTGACTATATTTTTAAAATGTCGCCAAATGTTTATAGTAATATTTTTACTAAGTATTATACAAAAAGATGTTAATAAATGTCATATATGTTGTAGTGAACATAATTATAAAAAAGTGTATATATATATATATATATATGTATATATATAATATTTAAGTATTTTAATATTAATGGGTAACAGGTATTCACGGATACGGGTATTATAATATCCATCCCGATCCTATTAACAAACCGGTAGTAAAAATACCCGTACCCATTACCCATGGGTATCTATTAAAAATACTTATTTACTACCTGTTGTGGAATTTATTTGCATATATCTATGGGTGCAGATTTTTTTTTTCATTCCTATTTGAGACTACTAACACACAAAAATTTATTTATTTTTTGATAATATTTGAGAATAGTACTTTTTAATTTATTCTCCTATTATTATTTTTTAGAAAATTGTTGTGTTGCATTGTGTTCAACAACAAAAAAAAATATAAGATTAGTTTTATAAAAATATTAAACTCTTTCATCTATTTATTAATTTTTCTTGATCTATGTTAAAAAATACTTATTATAAAATAGAAGAAATATTTATCTTAAAATGGAGAGATGAATAAATTTATACTCTTGAATCCTGACTAGGCTTAAAATTTTGGTCAAAGACAAACAGAAAAGTTTAATTAATCACGTTATTCTGATCGATTTGGTAAAGTTGCGGCCAACACGGGCTTTCTAATTAATTAATCCACATTATTTTTCGTTTTAGTCAGCATTTTTCTAACACTTTTCTGCTTCGGCTTATCCTAGGTTTACTCGCTAATCTTTTTCAAACACGCAATTGCGATTGTCGTTGATTTCTTTTAATCAATTTTTTTCAGAGAAAATGTTCCCAACTTTAATATGGACTGTTTCCAAACAAGCATGTGTTTGTTTACCGTTAATAATTTGGATATCCAGATACTTTAGACCATAAAATATACTAATAACAAAGCCATTTGGCCTTCAACACTGCAGGATGCAACGTACCAAGGTGCTAAAGCAAAAACTAATTAAAGCAAAAAACAAAATAGACATAAGAAAAGGTGAAGTAAATATTTAAGTGTTTAAATGTTTAAGCAATATTTAAGTGGCTCATTATTTATCTTCAAGTTGGTTCCTTTCACAGCAATAAATAATTTGAACGCTCTCGTGCGCAGTTTTTTTTTTTTCTTTCTTTTCATTTCCCTTTTTAATGACGTAGATATATTGTACAATGAGTAGATACACGGATGCTATTACATCACTATATGATAATGATGACGATGTTAATTAATTTGGTGATTGACAGTAAACTATAAGGAGAAAAATAACAAAGAAAAACAACCAACAAATTAAAAACATATTATCCAATGAGTAAATCAATTGACACAAAAGACATGTCAATTTTATCACTAATTTTGAATTTGAATCATGGATATATAATTATGTTAAATATTTTAAGATAATTTTATCATTTACAATAATCTTATACTATTTAATTTAGATAAAATTGTTTAAAAAATAGTTTTTTTTTTTTTAAATCTGTGCAATTTCACTAGATCCTCTGACTGCTACGCTGGCAGTGGAAAGTGGAACAAGAGAAGTATAAAACCCAAAAAGTTCGTGACACGTTCATTGAATTAAGCCAAAGCCACTTGCTTCAGAAATATGCCAACTAATTCTACTGTTTGACCCACGTGTGCCTGAATTAATTAACAAAAATTATACTAAACACATTGCTATACTAAAAGATAATTTTTTGTTCTTTATTGATTTTAAAAGAAGTAAGTTAATTAACAAAACACATTGTTAGCCGCCACTCCGCCACATAAAAGTTAATGGTTTTTTAGGAAGAGAAAAAAATAAAAGAAAATAAAATAGAGAAAATAAAACACTGATAGTAATATCATTTTCACTTCGATTTAAATTTTAAATTTTTCTTTTCTTTTCTCTTTACCAAACTTAGGATAAAACTTAAAAGTGTTGCAGCTTTACCAAAATAATAATAAAAAATACGAATTTTGAAATCAGAAAATTCTAGATTCACGACTAATTAATTTGTTCAAGAAACATCACATTATTTGTTAGGGGTGTTCATCAACCGATTCAAACCGATGCAAATCGCGGTGACCGAACCGAAAAATCGAAAATCGAAAAATCAAAAATCGAAAAAAAAATCGAAAATTTTCACCGAATTGGATCGGTTTTCGGATTGGCCGGTGAAAACCGATCCAATCCAAACCGATCCAACTATAAATCATTCCTTACCCTTTATCTACTTCGGCTTATTCCCTCATCATAGCCTAAAAACCAAAAATCCAATACATTGCTCTTTATTTTGTCCAATTAACGTGTTTGTCTAATGAATATTAGAAAATGATGTTTATTTTTGTCCAATGAATGTGTTTGTTTATGTTAGATACTCCTTATTTTGATAAAAATAAGTCTCATAAGTTTTATTTTTAGACTTTTTAAAAAACCGAAAACTGATTCAATCCAAACCGAAAAAAATTGGATTGAATTGGATCGGATTTGAAAAAAATTTCAAACCGAATGGATGATCAAATGACCAAACCGAAGGAATTGGATCGGATGATTTTTTGCTTCAAAACCGATCCAATCCAGACCATGAACACCCCTATTATTTTGTACTATTGACTTCTACTTTTTTTTCAGAAATTTATAATATATATATATATATATATATATATATATCTTATATAGGCATTTTTCTATAAAATATTGATTTTGTTTTATTTTTTTCCTATAAAATAATTATTTTTAAAATAGTTCTTGTAACAGAAATGACTGTATATAGATAATAGTTTTCTGACATACTTTTTCTCTTCAGATTCATTCATGTTACATAATATCGATTGTTGTCAAAATTAATGTTATTTTTATATTTTTGTATATTTTTATTATAAAATATTATTTTTTGAAAAAATCAATATTATAAAATTGATTTCGACATCCATTTTTGTAATTAATATTAAAATTGATACTTTTCAGGATGATAATCTTAACATCTTTTCATATTTTGATGTTGGAAGTTTGAAATAATCAATATTAAAATCTATTTTTTAGTGGTATACACTCATAAGAAAATTAACAAATGACATTATCCGATAACAAAATTAAATAGGCAGAAACAGCCATGCCATTACACTAGTTACTACTTAAGACAAAAAAGAAGAATAATTTGTTTGAAGGTATGGACATGAATGTGCGTATTGGAAATTTATGACTTGCTGCAAGTTTTGGTTAATTTTTCATTTATGGTTTAATTATAATTTTAGTCATTCAAAATTTCACAATTGTTAAATTTTTAGATGATATTTATAAAATATATTTTTTAATTTACTAAATAGTTTTTGTTACTCTGTCAATAATGTTTCTGTAGCATAGTTTTGATTTCAGATTTATTTTATTTTATTTAGTAACTCGTTTAAAGGAACCGGATGAAAAACTTGTGATATTTAAAAAGATCAAATGAAAAAAAATTAAAAAAAAATAAAAAGGCTAACTAAAGAATTATTAGTAGCAAAAAATATATTTAAGAACTGATCCTTAAAAAAATTAAAATGATGAATTGAATAACAATCACTTTTTTAAAAGACAAATAACTTAATTATATTTTTATTTGTTTATCAATTTTGCTAACATTAACCTTTTATTTATGGAGTCACCATGTGGTATGAAATCTCCGTTAACATCAACCTTCGATTATTTTGTAGTTTTAAATTTTTATCTAAAGTAAAAATGCTCATACAGTATAGGGATATATGCTACATATTTTAGGGAGAAACTTAGGTTTAGTAACTTAAATTTTAACCCACGACCTTAGAATACTAGTTAAGGAAATAAAAGGAAAAATATTTACTAGTAAATCTAATTCAACTGGTTAAATATGATACATGAGTATATGACATAAACTCTATAACTAGTAATTGTCTTAAATTTTTTGGGATAAAAAATAAAATATTTTTTTATTGAAATGTGTAAAAATATACTTTTCTATTATTTTTAAATGTATTTTTATATAAGTTTTAATATAAAAATTTGATTCCTTAACTTTTAGATATTGATTAATAAGATTCTTATTTTATAGTGACTCATATTTTATAGTGGAGAGATGAATAATTTTAAACCGTTGAATCCTGACTGTATTTAAAATTTACGAGCGTCAAAGGGAAACTGAAAAATTATTATTCAAAAGATACGGTCAACACGGGTTTGCTAATTAATTAATCCGCATTATTCTAACATTAGCTTGCTGCTTCGGGTATCCTTGGGGTTTACTTGTTAATCTTTTTTGAACACGTATGCAATTTCGATTGTCCTAGGTTTCTTTTAAATTTCTTAGGGAAAATGTTCCTAACTTCAATATAAATGGATTCTTTCCAAACTGGCATATGTTTGTTTACCGTTATTATTCGGATATCCAGATACTTTAAACCATATATTTATTATAATTTAAACTAACACCAAAGCCACTTGGCCTTCAACACTGCAGGATGCAACGCACCAAGGTGCTAATTGCTCTTTTTATAAACAAAATCTTAAAGCAACAAACAAAAATAGACATAAGAAAAGATGTTGAATAAGTACGTCAATAGACAACATATCAAATCTAAAGGTTTAATTCATGTATCTGCAGGTTCCTTTTTCCCTGATATTCATGTATCTAATTAAGTATCTCATCATAAATATTAAACAATACGGTGCACCTTCAAATGCGAAAGTGGGGATTAATAAAATGTCATAGACCATAGTAGGCCCTAATGCAGGTTTAAGCAAGTGGCTCATTATTTATCTGCAAGTCGTATTCGTTTCACTCAAATAAATATTTAATTTGAACGCTCTCGTACGTGCACAGGTTTTTTATTTTTATTTATTGGGTATTCCCTTTTTATTGATGTAGATTGTAGAGTGACTGGATTCACGAATAGAATTGCATCACCAATGGATAATGATTAATGGAACCAACAAGAAGACAAGAACAATTTCACTAGATCCTCTGGCTGCTCCGCTGGCAATAGAAACAACTACACAAAATTCAAAACCTAAAAATGTTCGTGACACGGACACAATGCTGCGCATATGGTTCTATTCGAATGATCTTTTAATTAAAAGGTTTCGAAGAATCGACAAGTTCATTGTACCTGGATTGTGTTGTGTCGAGGGTTTTCAATTCAATTATGTCTCATATATATATATATATATATATACTCTTTGCTCGTGTCTTTCAATATATTAATTGGTTTTAAGAAGTACTAGTACTATAGTAAATTAATTAGACAACTGTTAGCTATCAGTCTTCCGCATAAAAGTTAAGATCGTTGGAGCTTTACCAAAATACTAAGATATAATATAAAATATGTATCGGAAAAATTCTAGAAGCACGACTAATCTGAACAATAAACATCACAATCAGGCTTTGGACTATTGACTACTTTTTCAAAAAAGAAATAGATACTATACCTGACTTTATTTAAGAAAAAAAAAATCTGGGACCGGATTAGTGGTTTTGAGAACTTATACTTCCTTTGGATGTTTACAAAAAGAAGAAAAATTGAAAGAAGTAAAAAATAATACAGACGGACTAATTTATTTTGTTAGGAAAACAATTTTAATTTTTAAAGATGTTTTGGTAAAGATAAATTTTATTCTTATCATTTAAATTTAGGATATTATCAGTTTGATTTTAAGATTATGATAATGCAAGTATATAAAATTAAGAGAGTCCTTGTAAAAAGAGAAGAGACATCACTCAACAGAGAGGGTGTCAATCGTATAATTGGGAGGAATGGATTTAGTGAAATGTTCTCTTGGACATAGACAAAAGGTGTCAAACTAGGTTAAATTTGTGTCTTTTCATTGTTTCCATTTATGGTGTTGGTTTGAGTGTGCTTCATCTAAGATTTCTTGGGGTCATGGAGGTTTTCCCAAAGTGGTAGAACTAGTGGTTGTGCAACCTGGTGATTAGTAGACGAGAATTGAAGCTTGATGAAACTCATGATAGATTCATGTAAAATTCTAGTGTTGAAAGCATTGGGGATGTGGAAGTCATATGGTGTGTCCTGATGATGATAGTGTGCAAGTATAATCAGTGTCATCATTCAATACTCGTAAAAGAATATTGAGATAAAAGATATGACACAAAATATACCAAAGTTTGCCAATGTAGAAGCATGATTGAAGATAGTTATGACAAACTTCCATGGCAACAAGAGTTAAAGATATTAATTGTTGAATTTGGAAATTTTAATCAAAGGAAGGAATTGTTTGGGAACAATTAAAATTTGCTAATTTCAAATCTTAATTTAAGTGGCTAATTGTTTAGGTAAATATAAGAACATTATTCATATGATTTAAATATTATTAGTTTGATTTTAAGATTAGGATGTGGCGTGTGTCTTGTGACAATTCATTATTTTTTACTCATATTATTGATATGAAATATGCATCAATTTTGTAATAATTAGAAAACTTTGTAATAATTAGAAACAGATATTGAGGGAGATAGATAGGGACTTGAGTATCTCATCCCTTGAAATTTTTCATGTATATACATATATTTTTAAGTTAATTAGTATAAAATTATATAAAATTAATTTTATATATTGTTATTATAATAATGGTTAAGGTTAATTAATATAAAATTGTGTAAATTAGTTTTTTGTTGTTTTATTATAATGATTAAAGTGATAATTAATGTAAAATTGTGCAAAACTAGTTGTGTGTTTGTTGTTATTGGATGAGTATAATATTTATAATTTTTATCATTATAAAAATAAAATTAATTTAATTTACGATATTATTAAAGAATTAATTTTAATATATTTATTTATAAAAGACACTAATATTATTATAAACATATTAATGAACCAAATTTTCATAAATGAAATCATAAAACATAGAGTTAAAATATTATTTTATAATAAATTTATTAACTAATTAAACTTAAATTTTTTAGTATAAAAATTTTAACTCGTGGTTTCTTCCATAAAAATTTAAATCTGACTCAGTTTATGATATTAATAATGAAGTAATTAAAAACGACTATGTAATAAAAGTATATTTAATAAACATTTAATATTTTTATTATATATTTAAAAATTAACATTATTATATAAATATTCATATACAAAATTTTAGTAAATGAAGTTATTAAACATAAAGTCAAAATAATATTTTATAATAAATATATTACTAATTAAATTTAAATCAATGATTGTTTAAAAATTTTGACTTCATTATATAATTAACTAATTAGATTTAAATTAATATTTATTTAACAATTTCAACTTCATAATAATTATTTTTGTCATAAAAAGAAATAAAAATGTAAAAAAAGAAAAATAGAAAATATAAATAGAAACATAATAATAAAAGAATTTAAATAAAAAAATAAAATATATAAAAAATAACATAAATAAAAAGGAAGAAAAATAGCTGAGGAAAAGAAAAAAGAAAAAAAGAAAAAGGAAGGGAAAGGGAAAGGATGAGAGAACGTGGGAGTGAAAATAGCTGAAGAAAGAAAAAAGGAAAAGCAAGAAAAAAAGAGACAAGAAAGAGAGAGGAAAGAGCGTGAGAGAACTGAGCCAAAAAATGAGGACAAGAGAGCGGGAAAGGTATTTGATGAGTAGGAACACGTGGTCTGGCCTGGGGGCTTTTAGTTTAAGTTTCTCAAAATAGGTCGAAGTAAATATTTATTTATTTCAATTTAACTTAAAATCCATCATAACTTAATTTGCTAAAGAATCTTTATATATATACAGTTGGATACAATAGTCTCTATTTTCCCTCCTAAAGTAAGGATTTTTTTTTTAACTTTTTCAAATCTTTAAATATTTTGAAATCAAAACTGAAATAAAAAAAATTTAAATCACATAAAATTATTTATCATTACCAAAAAAAATTATCTGCCATCAATGATGTTCTTGTAGTAAAATATTATCAATTACGCAAATTATTTTCCTCAAGACTATTCAGAGAAAGAAGTCTTAATCGAAGAAAAGAAATGATTCGAAAATATTGTTGCTGTACAAAGAATTTTCATTGTCCCCACTCACCCCACAATATCTTTGCTGGGGACATTGAAATGTCTTTAATAATTGCATCTATAAGTGTCCCATATATAAGTGCAATGTAGCATTTTGTCGTTGCATGTCTGTACATTAAACGCTTCCATACTCTAGTGTGTGTGTGTATATATCAACTGCACAACGATTATTTAAGTTTAATAACTAATGATTTCTAATTTTTGTGAATATACATTCAATATTTGGAAGAAAAAAAAAATTGTCGCAATAATAATCTTACAAGGCTTGGACGGGATTGTATCCCATAGATTAACAGTGACGGACCTACGTTGCCGCAAGTGGCTGCAGGTGCGGACACAAAATTTAGTCTCACTGGTGGATAGGGGGCTTCATCCCTCGCTGTTCATAAAGTACTGTATCTTTTTGACTCTTTGCTATTCCCATCATTTAAGACACGTAGGAAATATAGCAAGACAAGACTACAAAAAGCTGGACACCCTTTCAAAAGCTGACCACTCTTTACTATTCATTCGGTTTATTTCTTTTTTCTAAGGATCCGTTTGATCGGAGGGAAAATAGAAGAAAATAAATCGGAAGGAAAGAAAATACGATTAACGAAATATTTTTTTCTGTTTGTTCGGAGAAAAAATAGAAAGAAAAGTTTTTTTTTAGTTACAAAAATTTTAATTTTTTCTTCCTTCCATTTTTCCTTCCAATTCAAATTTTAAAATTTTCCCATTTTCCTTCCTTCCATTTTTTTCCTTCCTAACCAAACATAGGGTAAAGGTAATATAGATATTTGCTTTAATAATTTTTGTAATGAATGGATTACACTTTCATTTCATTTGTGGAAAGACTTATTATTTTTGTATTTTTTAGACAAATATTTTTCTAAAGAAGTTATTTTTTCATCTATAGACTTTTTCTTTATTTATTAATGTGAGTTATAATGAGTTTTGTTAATTTTTTATTAATTATTATAAATAAAATGATGATATATGAATGTATTATAGTATATTTTCATATTTGTTTTAGAGAATTGATAAAATTTGGGGAACTAAATGATTGGTTAAATTATTATCTGCATATTGTTATAAAAGTAACTATATTTTGATCGGATTCATAATCTTGTACATAGATTTAAATTTTTTTTGGATAAATAGTCATTTTCGTCCCTAAATGTGTAAAGCGTTAACAAATTTGTCTCTGAAAGATGAAAATTCAAATTTTTGTCCCTAAAAATGAAAAAAGTGTGACAAATATATCCCTCCGTTAACTTTCATCCGTTACCGTTAATATCAGGGATGAATTTGTCAATACATTATACATTCAAGGACGAATTTGTCAGCTCTTTACCCAAAATATAATTTAATCTTCATATTCTCTTGGGTAAATAGTCATTTTCGTCCTTGAATGTGTAAGGCGCTAACAAATCTGTCCCTAAAAGATGAAAATTCAAATTTTTGTCCCTGAAAGTGAAAAAAGTGTGACAAATATATCCTTCCGTTAACTTTTGTCTGTTACCGTTAATATCATGGACGAATTTGTCAGTGCACTACACATTCAGAGATTGTCAGCTCTCTATCCAAAATATAATTTAATCTTCATATTATCTCTTTTTTAATCATTACAAGCATAACATTACAATAAACGCTTAAAAATTAGGAAAACAAGCATAAGTTAAAACAAACATAATAATAAGCATAATATTGATTAATAAACATAATTTGATTGTTGTTCTGGAATTTCTATTATAACAATATTAGATAATAATAAAATCAAGTTGAGTCTTATTTTTTGTAAGGATTAATTTAATGACTGTGTATTTTAATTTGTTCGAGCATCATATTTTGGGTAAGTATTATAAGTAAAAACAAACATAATATTAATTAATAAGCTGTGCATTTTTGTTTGGGTCTCATATTTTTGATAAAGTATTGTCACATTAGAAATTTCAAAACAAAAATATGAGATAATACTTACCCAAAATTTGAAACTCAAACAAATTAAAATGCATAGTCATTAAATTAATTCTTACAAAAAATATGACTCAGTTTGATTTTGTCATTATCTAATATTTTTATAATAAAAATTTCAGAGCAACAAACAAATTATGCTTATTATTATGTTTGTTTTAACGTATGCTTGTTTTCCTAATTTTTAAGTGTTTATTATAATGTTATGCTTGCAATGATTAAAAAAGAGAAAATATGAAGATTAAATTATATTTTGGGTAAAGAGCTGACAAATTCGTCCTTGAATGTGTAGTGCGCTGACAAATTCGTCCCTGATATTAACGGTAACAGATGAAAGTTAACGGAGGGATATATTTGTCACACTTTTTTCACTTTCAAGGACAAAAATTTGAATTTTCATCTTTCAGGGACAAATTTGTCAGTGCCTTACATATTCAGGGACGAAAATGACTATTTACCCTATTTTCTTTTTTAATCATTGCAATCATAACATTACAATAAACACTTAAAAATTAAGAAAACAAGCATAAGTTAAAACAAACATAATAATAAGCATAATTTGTTTGTTATTCTGAAATTTCTATTATAACAATATTAGATAATGACAAAATCAAACTGAACCTTATTTTTTGTAAGAATTAATTTAATGATTGTACATTTTAATTTATTTGAGTATCATATTTGGGTAAATATTATCTCATATTTTTGCTTTGAAATTTCTAATGTGACAATACTTTATCAAAAATATGAGACTCAAACAAAAATGCATATTCACTAAATTAATTCTTACAAAAAATGAGACATAACTTGATTTTGTCATTACCTAATATTGTTATAATAGAAATTTCAGAACAACAAACAAATTATGCTTATTAATCAATATTATGCTTATTATTATGTTTGTTTTAA
>PYAF01001175.1:3511362-3529238 GCA_007407185.1 Glycine tomentella
TTTGAAATTTCTAATGTGACAATACTTTATCAAAAATATGAGACTCAAACAAAAATGCATATTCACTAAATTAATTCTTACAAAAAATGAGACATAACTTGATTTTGTCATTACCTAATATTGTTATAATAGAAATTTCAGAACAACAAACAAATTATGCTTATTAATCAATATTATGCTTATTATTATGTTTGTTTTTACTTATAATACTTACCCAAAATATGAGGTTCGAACAAATTAAAATATACAGTCATTAAATTAATTCTTAAAAAAAATGAGACTCAACTTGATTTTATTATTATCTAATATTGTTATAATAGAAATTTCAGAATAACAATCACATTATGTGTATTAATCAATATTATGCTTATTATTATGCTTGTTTTAACTTATGCTTATTTTCCTAAATTTTAAGTGTTTATTGTAATGTTATGCTTGTAATAATTAAAAAAGAGAGAATATGAAGATTAAATTATATTTTGGATAGAGAGCTAACAAATTCATTCCTAAATGTGTAGTGCACTGACAAATTCGTCCCTGATATTAACGGTAACGGATGAAAGTTAATGGAGGGATATATTTGTCATACTTTTTTCACTTTGAGGGACAAAATTTTGAATTTCTATCTTCCAAGAACAGATTTATCAGTGCCTTACACATTCAGGGATAAAAATGACTATTTATCCAATTTTTTTTACAACAAATTTTTTCAGAAACGCTGCTCCAAACCCTTGCCACTAAATGTGTGAACATAAAAAAAAAATTTGGGTCTGGCGAACCGTAGAATTTGTAGACTAAAGAGAATTAAACGCTTCCAATTCATTGTCATCCATTGGATTTTGGGATCTTGATCCTTTCCATAAATTGCTTGGTGCGGCTGTTGAAGAAAGTTTATTTTTTTGCATATTATCTATATACTCTGTATTTTGGTAGGGCTGGTATGAGGATTATATTAATATAGGATCAGTTCATGCATGTTTGGTAACCTGTAAGGCTTTGTTTGGGAGAGAGATTTTAGAGGGGAAGGGAGGGAAGGGAAAGGTTTAGGTAAAGAGATTTTCTTGTTTGGGAGTTTTAATTTTTGAGGGAAAAGATTTGAGGATTTTTAAAACTCCTCTGAAATCCTTCAAAGCCTAAAAATTGTTGTCCTCCTATTTGGGGGTTTTTAGAAGGAAAAGTAATAAAATTAGTATCCTATTACATCCAGTGTTAATAAAATTACTATCCTATCCCAATCAGTGTTAATAAAACACCAAAATACAAAGCACTGAATCACAATTCAATGATAAAATTGTAAAAATATTTTATTAACTCTCCATTTTCCTCTCTTAATATATTTTTAACTCCCAAACAAGGAGGAAGGAACTTCCCTCATTTTCCTCCCTTTTCTTCCCCTCCCTTCCCTTCCCCTCCTAACTCCCAAACAAAGCTTAAGGAGTAGTACAAAGATAAAGTAACCGTAAGTCAATTAAAAATTAATAATAAAATTTTAATAATTTCACAATTTATTGTACTTATTTATATATCTAATATCTAATTTAGTCTTGTTAGACTAATACACTTTAGAGTACTCCCTCTCCTCTCATCTTAATAAAGTTTTTTTATATAAAAAATCTAATTTCTAATTAAATTATACTTTTATCTTTTATAATATATTCACTCACTTTAAAAGAATTAAATTTTATCAATGACAAGTTTGCTTAAATATGCAGCTAAGTGAATTCGTATGTAAATCATCCTGCATGTTTGTTTTTATTATTTTGATATATCAGATTTATAGCGTTTATCCTTGTATATACTCGTTCCCTTTGTACCTTTAGCACATCTTGTGCCTGCTAATAATACACATTCATTGTTAAAAAAAAAAAAAAAAATCGTATAATTTGACGACATGAGTCGACACTTTTTACCTATGACCATGAAAATGTATTAATAAATTGTTTATATTATCAACATATAAGAATTACAAATTTTTCGAATAAACTTTAAAAACCCTCCCCAAGTACCCTACAAACTCAAGTTTCTTATTTAAGAGTTACAAGGAATTATAACAATCTCACTTGTAAGAGATTCTCTTACATGCATCTCTTAGACTCGAATCTCTTTTCCTTTACATGATTTCGTCTTTTCCTTGGTACATGATTCATTTTATGGTTAGGATGATACTTCTCATTTCAATTACCTTTTTATAATGATGATGAATGACTTAAGAATTGGATAAACATTGATTATTGATTTTTTTGACTGCTTAAGTATTGATTAATTACTTCTTACAAATTTTGAAAAATTATAATTGACATTCCCAATATGTAATGGTTGATTTAATAGTGAAGGGAGAAGAAAAGGAAAAGGCCACTACAGGTTCAAAAAAAATTCGTTAACAAAAAACTAACAATAATAATCATTAATATTTATCAATAAAAAAACATACACATTGTACATGCAAAATTGATGGTTGTGGCTCAAGCACTTGTAGGAACGCACGTTGATGAACGTCCATTACTAAAAAATAATGAATTAGTGATCAAATTTAATGAAAAAAATATATTTTTTCATAAGTAATTTTAGGGTCACTAAATTTTAGTAACAATTTTTTTTTATATATAAAAAAACTTATTTAGATTCTTTTGTCATTAATTTTAATTTTTTTAGTAATATTCATGTTCAACGATCGGCCATATATAGCTCACATTCTCCCGCATACATTTGCACCCTCTAGCGATGGAACTCATGCTTTTCATTTTCCACAGGTGTTGGATCGAAAAACTTTGATAATTGATACCATCTCAAGATTCAAAGTTAATTTCTCCACATACAAAGAAGGGGAAGAACATGATACTGAGAGATAGATAGGCAAAGAACACAGAGAATGTAATTCCATTATTCGAATATATGATACATAGAGAAAATACAACCCCAGTTAAAAAAGAAGAAGAGATAATACAACCCGCGTATTATAGGATGGGAACTAACATATAAAATAGATAACTATAACCTAACATAATTGAATGACAATTTAGTTACAACTTCCAATCTAATTAACAATTAACAAAACAAGACAACTAAATGGCAACATTAGGTTAGCATGAATGGTCTCTGTGTTGCAAGCTCTAAACCTTGCACATGTTGGCCTTTGTTGGATGACAAAATTCCCCCACCATTTCGTAAAAATGTCACCATGATTATCCTTTGATCTAATAGGAAAAAGGTAAAGCTTACCGATTCTCCGTCACTAATGGAGAAAATTCGTCAACTTATACCTTTATATGATTACTATATGGAGAAAGCTAGAATGCCATTAATTAGCAATTTGATCTTTAATTATCTTATCTTGGGGGAATATTTGAAGGTTTCGTGTTTATTTCCGCGTTGTTATGTACTTATGGCACACATTATCATTTGGGTCCGTTGTTCGTGGGATGTAATGCTTCTCTCCCGAATTAATTATGTGATCCAAAGTGTTTATATCCTTTTTTTTTAGTAGTTCTTTTGTTAAGAATTTTATTTTACACTCACTTGTCCCTTGTTTGCCGGATATATTGTTTTTTTTTTAGTGGATCTAAATGCATTGTTCAAGTTGGCAATAAGAATTTGGACAAATATCAGAAAATGTATGGGTGTGAACATAAAAGAAATCAACAGCACACCCAATGCTTAGCAAATACCCTTTACCAAAACAAGGATATTAAATTTCCATGTCGCTTATTATTCTCACAACTGAGTTCTTACAATAATAACAAATGCCCAATCTCATTTCCAAGAACTTTGATCAGCTACAAAAACAAAGCAAACAATATTAAATAAAATCAACAACAATTTTTGCATTTTATTTCAGCTAGCTGGTTGGCTTGTGTTATATTTCACTTGTAGAAGTGCCTGTTATCTTGCATCTGAAGGAGTTCCTCGAGCAACTTATTATCCAAATACTCCAACTCAAAAGTATCATCAAGATCACCACCTTGCATTATTTCTCCAGGTCTCACAAGGTGGTTATCATCATAACCAGAATAATTAGAAGTGGAAGAAGAAGAATAAGAAGGAGGAGGCACAGTTAGAGGCATAGGCAAAGAAGAGTTTGGATTATGAGATTGGTACTCATTTGGGAAGTTGAGAATTGCTCTATGACCACGAAAATGAAAAGCAGCAGCATCATAAGCTCGTGCAGCTTGTTCCGCAGTGTCAAATGTTCCAAGCCATATCCTTGTCCCTTTCCTCGTAGGGTCACGAATCTCTGCTGCAAACTTGCCCCATGGCCTTCTTCTAATCCCTCTATACCGAACCTCACCATTCCCATTTGAAACAGATGATCTTCCACCCTCCATTGTTCTTCTCTTAGAACTTAGAACCACAAAAAGTACAGAAAGAAACAAAGAAAGAAGGAAGGAAAAAATGTTGCTAAGTTATTATTATCTGTGTTAGATATTATGATTACTATGTCTTCTAGCTGGCTAAGTTGAGGAAGGTGTTATATTGGATGGGGCTGGATATGGATATGTGATAACACCATTATATATATTATTTATGTATGCGTGCGTTCTTGGTATGAGGCTTGACCACAGGGTCGTATGTGACGGTTTGAAATTCAAATTAAATATATTCTGTAAACCATAATATTAATTTTTAGTGTGTTGAAGTTGACCTTTCTAAGAATATAAAAGATAGGTGCATGTATGACGATGGCCAAGCGCAGCGCAGGGCTTATTCGCACTTGTCGTGTTGCTATGACCGCGCACGTGGGTGCATCAATGTGCATGATATATTTTTTTATTTATGAAAATAAATTCACGGATTTAACTCATCTAAGTGATAACTATTATATGCATATAGATTATAAAATATCAATCAAAATACATAGTTTAAAAGGTATAAATTAATCTCATTTTTCAACCCTCTCAATTAGAATAGTCTCTATCTATAGATGTGTATTTCACAAACTACTTAAGTAACTAACTAAACATTCTCTCAAACACCTCAAAATTATGCTCATTTTTTTTATATCTTTGATTTTGTTAATTATTTATTCCTTTTAATATATTATCTTTTATCTTTATTTCTAAACTAAACTTTAATAGTTTTTTAAACTGTTTAGAATTGGAAAAAAATATCTCAATTTAAATTCTTTACTATAACTTTCAAATATTATTTATATATTTAAAAATATTTCTTTATTATAATCTAATTTATATAATATAAAATTTAATTGTATAAAAATAAATCTTTATGATATGTAATGCAAGGGTTAAAATATTGATTATATTATAATTATCAATGCAGTCTTAACACTGTTATTAATTCCTTAAACCGTCTTAAGAAGACCTAATCTATAAAGTTTCTTCTCTCAAACAAGTTGCAACACTCAACCAATAAGAAATACGATGCATTTAATGTAAAAGTGTAAAACAGTAGAAGTCTTACATTCAAAGGCGCTATAAAAGCCACTGTCCACCAACATCGCAGACAGATAATTAGTTGAGACCAATATCATACATGAGTACATTTAGTGTACTGAATTAAGTTACTCAATTAAGATCTATGACAATTTTTTTTAGAGATAAATTCTAAATTGACATCTTACATAATTTTTATTGGGATTTTATTTTTAATTATTTATAATTTAATTAATTAAATAATTAATTTTAATTAATAAAATATGTAAAAATATATGAATATTAATAAAATATATAATTAATTTTAAGTAATTAATTTTAATTTATAATTTTATTTTATTTTTTTTGTTTTTTTTCTGTTATATAAAAAAATTATTTTTTTTAATTTCATGTAAATCTTTCAGGAATTTTGAGAAAGAATCGAATCTTCACGTAGAAAGTTTCATTCCTCTTTTAATGATAGATTTGATAAAAAAGATATTTTCAACTGGATATCTCTCTCAACAAAGACCTGATACTAAAGTTCCCAAATTTACAATTTTTGAAAAGAAAAAAAAAATTAACGTTTTTTTCAAAAAAATAACAACGTTTGATAAATATATTAAAATAAGACTAAACATAATATATACGTATATATGACAATTATTTTATAATTAAATAAATTATGAAACATAATAAATAAATAGAACATAAAGTTAAATATAATATATTTTGTTTTACTAAAAAAAATTAAAAATAAAGCAATTAGAGTTGCAAAACAAAACATTTTATTTCATTTATCTATGCGGAGATGACAACACTTTGACATAACTAACAGTTATTTAGAGTCGCCACTTAAGAGTTTAGATAAAGTGAGTTTTGAATGTCAGTGGTAGCCAAAACACAAAAGAAAGGTAGTAAGTTACCAGAAAGAATCCTTTGATAATTTTATGTGGTTAAGTAGGGATTGTATCATTGTCAAGTAAATCCAGTGGGAATATTTTAACATATATATTGCTGCCTATTCAATTTCATCAATCTTTTGACTTAATTTTCGTTATAGGTACTATACATAAAATTGAACACTTCTCTTTACGGCATAATTAATTATTTAATCTAATTACTTGCAATATCGTCCAATCTAGCTTTGGCTGATATTCAGATGACGCTTTACTACGCTGTTTGCCTCCACATATATCATAATAGAAAGACACGAAAGTAATTCAACGGGAATATTTTTATTAATATATTGCTGCCTCTATTCTATGGACTATGGAGTACGTGTGCGCTGCGTCCCATTGATCTTATGTGGCTTCAAATTGATTTTGATAAGTTCCAATTTTACAGGTCAGGTTTAGTGTGTATATATATATATATATATATATATATATATATATATATATATATATATATATATATATATAATAGATTGGAATTATATTTTAGGTCATTTTAATATGCTTTCTTTTATCTGCAAAAGGTTAGTTTGTTAACTGTTAGGGTCAAGGTTGAAACTTACTGATGATGTTTTCTACTCTTTTCCTTCTTGTAACTCTTTCACTTCAATGAATATATTATTTTATATTTTTAAATACATTTTTTAAAGAGAAAAAATGTTCTGTATTAATAATGTAAAACATTTTACACAATTATCCAATTACACCCATGATATATGATAAATTTATTGATTTTAAAAATAATTATTTTAAATTAATTCAACCATTAATTTGTGATTAAATAAACAGTGTAAAATAATAATTTATGATTGAATAACATAGTAAAATTATTTTATTCTATCAATATATAGACATTAAATTTTTTTTAAAATATTATATAATATATTTTTAATTTAATAAATAATATTTTGCAGAATATTATATTAATTAATGCATGCTGATATTATTTATTTTGAAATATATATTATAAAATATATCTTAATTTAAGTTTTACATGTATTTTATTCTACGATTCAATTATATAATGTTAAAATTGATATATTAGTAGTATTGAGGCAACTAATCCAGCCTGCACCCAACCTAGTCGAATATTTGTCCAATAGTCTGTTATGGAAGGGACTGCTTTTGATTTTCAGGGGCAATTTCAAAGCCAGGCAGCAGGTTTTGTTTTTGTGCGTAGACAGATTGAAAATAGCCACGTTGTGAATGTGGAACACCAGAATGATAAACATTCCAGCTCGCACAGTCTCGCTAGAGATTCAACAAAGGAAGACATAGAATATGTTCGGATACAAAATTAAAAATACTTTTGATAATTTTTTTATGTAGAAAATTTTTCAAAAGTATTTATAATTTGTATTCAAACATGTTTATATTGATTCTAGAATCACTTAACCTGTAAGAAAATTCTCGTACTGGGACTGCCCTTACCATTGACCTTGCCCCTTTCATTCATTTCTCAACCAAGGCCTAGAAAAAGAATGCAAAGGCCAAGAATATTAGTACTACATTAATAAATAAAGTTGGTCTGGTACTGTCTCATAAATTATTAGATCAAGTTTAGATTCAAACAAATCTCTATCAAAATTATAGGTCAAGTAGTTAAATTTGAGCTCAACGCTACTTTTTTGTGTGAATCAGATGGGCTAACGCCCCAAGAGAGAAAAATTGAAGTCCAAGAGGAAAAAACAGTTGCAGAAACATATGTTAATACAACAAGAGAGATAAAAGCCAAATAAAATCAAACATCCTCTGTCCTCTGACATCTATGTAAAGATTGACCATAATTTGTCAATAGGTCAGCAACTTGATTCGCTTCGCGCAAGGTATGAGACCATAGTAATATCCCTCCAATGAAAGTAAAATGAAGAGAATCCGTTGAACCATATCAAAAACCACATGTAATTCCGGACAGTTGTGAATTAAAAAAGTAAAAAATTAATCACACCAAAGAATCAGATTCCATTGTCTAAATCCTCTACTCCAAGCAATTTCAATACCCAAAAAACGGGGGAGATATGATATTATTTTGTAAATTTCAAATTTCCATTATAAGATTCGATCAAGACACCACATAACTACAACAAAATAATTTATTAGTGATTAAATTTAATGACAAATATTACATATTCGTTGAATCCATAAAAATTATATTCTATAGTGTACTAGCAACACACTCTTATATGCCATTTTCAATACATCTTCTCATTTTGGTTAAAATGTATGTTGGTCTTACTAGTTACTAGTTTTGAAATAGAACCCACAAAATAGAGAATAAGACTCATTATTCAATTAATACTCCCTAGCTATGTTCCTATATAAAATCCTCTTCAAAAAAATTAATTGTCCACTTTTATAAAACCTTTTCCCTACTATTTTTTCTTCTTCTAAAAATATCCTTAATTAATTAAAAATTAGCTAAAAAATAAATGCTGAAAATTAATAATATAAACTCTTTCTCTCTTATTAGAATTGAGAAGATAAATAGCAATTAGGTGAGAAGTCATCAAGTCAAAAGAGAAATATGATTAATTTAAAAAAAAAGGTTTAAATATGTTTTTTGATATCTTCAAGTTAACATTTTTTTTTTCATTTTTGGTCCCTGCAAGTTCATTTTTCTAATTTTAGTTATTATAAGTTAACGTTTTTCCGATTTTGATTCCTTTAAGTATTTTGTTTATTTTTAATCCTTATAAATATATGTTTTTTTAATTTTAGACCTTTAAGATTCTAATTTTTCATTTATAGTCCCATAAGTTTGCGCTTAGAAATACTAAAATAAAAAAATGCCTTTATAAGATCTAAAATTAAGCACAATATCTTACAAAAGCCATAATTGAAAAATCACAAACTTAAAAGGACTAAAAATACAATTTTTTTTACAGGGACCAAAAACATATTTAAGTATCGCAAAAAATATTGAGGACAATTTTGAAAGAGCAATATAAATTAGATAAATGGTCACTTTCACCCATGAAAGTGTAATACAACGACAACTTAAACCTTGAAAAAATAAAAATTTTGATTTAGTTGCTAAATGTGTAAAAAGTGAGACAATAGTACATTATGTCCACAATTTAATATCAAATTGATCCCTAAAATTTAAAACTTAATAATGTTAAATTGGTTCAAAAAAATACAACTTAATGTCAAACTAGTACATGAACATTACAACTTAATGACAAAATTGTCTACAAAACTTGACAAAACGTAATTGTCACACTTTTTACACATTTAAGGACTATAATTTAAAATATGTGCTTTTAAATTTAGAGACTAAATTGTCACCACTTGATACTTTCAGTGAAGAAAGTGACCATTTTTCTTATAAATTATTGACAAATTTAATATTACTAACTAAATTAATCAACCTTTTAAAAGGTTAATTTAAGGGACTACGACCTCCCAAAAATAAAAGGTTTAATTTCACTCTTGGTCCTTCAACTATTGTAATTGGTTGAGTTTGGTCTCTTCGGTTCTAATTGTGCAAATTAGGTACTTTAAGTATATCAGTTGGTCTATCAGTTTGGGGTGAGAATGGATACCTTACTAGTAGGAGTGGAAATAGGTCAAGCAAGATCAGACTTTGACAGGCCTGAACCTGGTCCGCATCACTATCAATAATCCTAAGTCTGACTTATTACTTGTTAAAAATAAGTTATTAAGGCATGAACCTGACCTGCATAAAGACCTGGACTGGCCTGAAAGCCTGTATACAAAGTCTGATTAAATAAAAATAAATAATTAAAAGTACAAAATAACATAATAGATATGTTTCTCTTATAAATTATAAATTATCAAATATGATCTTATAAGTTATAATTTATATAGGCTCACTATTCAGGCTTAGTGGACTTTTTTTAAAGCCTACAACCTGACCTTTTTAATTAAAAAACTCAAATTTTACTTTTTTAGTAAACAAACCAGGCCTTAACCGGGTCAGGCCGTAGGCCCCTAACAGGTTATTTGGCCTATTTCCACCCCTATTTACTAGGGGATTGTGATACTATATAGGTGTTTGTCGATAGGTTAACGAAGTGTGCTCATTTCTTACTTTTTTAACATGAGTTTATCAATTGGATAAGATGACTCAGTTGTACATCAAAGAGATAGTACAGTTGCATGGAGTGTCTTCTAGCATTATTTCTGACTAAGATCCGAGTTTACCTCAAGGTTTTGGTGGAGTTTACAAGAGGCTTTGGGGACGAAGTTGAGACTTAGTTCGACTTATCAACCATAGACGGACCGACGATCCGAGAGGACAATCAAATCATTAGATGATTTGTTAGGAGCCAGTTTTTGGATCACCTTGAGAGTTGGGATGAGGTTCTACCTTTTGTGAAATTCACCAACAACAACAGTTATCATCCTAATATTGGTATGACACCGTTTGAAGCGTTGTATGGTAAGAGGTGTAGGACACCTCTCTGTTGGTATCAATATGGTATGAACCGTCTTAGAATGTCACATTCTAAGACGGTTATTTTAATAACCGTCTTAGAATGATGTAAAATAAAAAATCAAAAAAAATCAAAAATGAAATCTAAGATGGTTGTAAGCAAAGAACCGTCTTAGAATATGACATTCGAAGACGGTTCAAGAACCGACGTAGAAAGTCCTACTTTTCAACGACCCCTGACTACAAAGACGGTTGGAGAACCGACGTAGAATGCGCCGTAGAACCGATGTAGAAAGCCTGTTTTGTAGTAGTGCCTCTCTGTTGGTATCAAGATGGTATGAACATGGTCGTGGGGCCAGAGATCTTCTAATAAACTATAGAGAAGATCAAGTTGATTCAAAAAAGGATCAAAGCATCATAGAGTCGATAAAATCCTTATGTGAATAAGTGGCGAAGACCACTAGAGCTTGAAACGGATGACCATGTGTTCGTGAGGTTTACACCTACAACATGTGTAGAAAGGGAAATCAAGTCCAATAAGCTTACTCCGAAGTTCCTTGGACTTTATCAAATTTCCAGACACGTCAGTCTTGTGGCTTATGTGATGGTTTTTCCACCTTTCTTAGCCAACCTACACAATGTATTTCATGTTTCACAGCTGAGGAAGTATATTCCGGCCTACGCATGTTCTAGAATCGAACATGGTGCAAGTGTGTGAAGATTTGACCTACAAGACTCAACCCGAAAGGATAGATGATCAAAGGATCAAATAACTTAGAGGTAAGATCATCAGTTTGGTCAAGGTAGTATGGAGCGACACTAGAGGAGGTACGACATGGAAACTTGAGGACAAGATGAGTGAGCAGTATCCGAGTCTATTCCCTGTTAAGTGAATTTTTGAGGACAAAAATTTTCTTGTTGGGGAGTATGGTAACATTGTGTTTTCGTAATTGGTTGTTGAAGTGATTTAATTAAATTGTAAGAATAATTAAATTTATATTTGAGTACCTATAATTAATTAATGATTGATGTGATGGTACTTTGCTTATATTTGTATGTGTTTGGTGAGTTTTTGGTGAGTTTGAGTCTGGAGAAAGATGAGCTTGTGAAGGTTAGTGAAAGGTATGCGAGTTTAGCATACACTTAGGTGTAGGAAGGGAAAAAAAATTTCAGCCCTACATCTTTCTAAAATCCTCTTTTATGGTGAAATTCTCTCTCTCTCAACACATTTTTCTTCACAATTCTCTCTTCTTCAAGAAACCACCATTAGAGAACCTTGAACTTTGGTGTTGTGAAAAAAAGAGAGCTCATTTCTCCTCTCTTTAGTAGTTGTTGACTGGCCTTAGGTAAGATAATCTCCTCTTCTTCCTCTCCTTGAGTTCATTTTCGTTTTCCCTAAACTAACCATGAACTTTCATGGAAAGGCATGGTTTTAAGGGGTTTTGATTATGTTTTTGGTTGGCTTTGGGGTTGAGTTGATGTTGTTATAGTGTGGTTTTTGTGGGATTGAAGGAAAGTTTCTCACTTGAACCCAAAGCTCACTCCTTTTTTCTTTTCTTCTTCAAAGAGTCATCATCTTGGGTTTATGTAGGTAAGGAAAGCTTTATCCTTTTCTAAGCTTAGGTTGTTGTGAATTGGTTTCAAGGTTCCTGGAAAATAAACCATGTTGTTAAAAAAAATGGAAGTTTGAGTATTTGAGTTTTATAATTTGGGTTGAGATCCGATCCTTTGCCATTTATTTATGTTTTATCTTGGTGGAGACTAACTTAGGGTTTATATATCTTTATAAATCTGTTGCATTTATTCTATTTATTGGACCTTTGACTTTTGTTTAGAGATTTATTTATGATGTTTGATGATATAGTGTCTTGGGACACACGTATCTTTATGTTTTACGACTTGAGGATCTTTTATGGATGAAGTTTATATGACACGCTTGTATTCTTGAAAAAAATTACATGTATTTTCATTAATTAAACTAATTCAAGAGTTTTAAAGGGGGTGAAAACGAATCTTTCCATATTAAAATCTTAGTATTTCATATAATGATATTAGGGATCGTTACAAACACGACTTAATTGAACTTTTGATCTCCAAGAATTATGATACCATATGAATGAAAAGTTTAATTAATAAGTCACAAAATTATTCAACAAAAAATTGACGGAAAAAATCAAATTTGCATTACTAATATTACAATAGCTAGAGAACATAATTCACATAATTTTTTTTTTGAAAGGTCCTAATTCACATAATTAAAATTTATTGACCAAAATAAAATAATTACGATATTTTGGTAGATGAAAAATCCAATTCAGCCAAAAATAAAAAGGATCTTGCCGACATTTTTTTATATATATGCATCAACTTACGTATCTCGAAGCTCATTCTGATCATGGTTCTATCTCCTCCCTCCTTCACAAATAATGCGAGGAGATACATTATACATTCAACAAAGGCTTCTATATGTTATTCTTATTGACTTTGAACTTTGAAATTGAGTCCAGACGATCTGGTGGACCCAGCTGATCCTTGTCTGAAGCAATTGTTAAATGATAAACCATCCGTCCTTATCAGTGAAATGAAATGTCAAATATGTTCGTTGGTGACAATGCAAGTTGTATAGATCATAAATGCAAAGATGCATGTATCTTCTTCCGTTTATAAACAATTCCAAACATTTAATAGCAGCAAGTGGCAGATGCTTTATTGCTAGTTGCTGATCATAGATGCCCAACAAAATAAAGTTTCAATCATTCATATGTATATCAATCGTCTGCATTCTCTTAATATTTTTAAAATCATTTAAACGGTATCCATTATGGATCTTTTTCATCTTTTGATCATAGATATAATGATTAAAAAGAAGAGCGTTGATTTTCCTATGTATTACTTTTGTCTTCCAGAAAAACCATATTTTAAAATACCTAACATCAGTAAGATTTGATGGTTAATTAATTTTCTTTCTAGCAACATCTATCTCATGGTTAACACTTGTAGAACTTTATACAGTAATATCAATTTTCATGTGAAGAAAATGAAATTTAACAAAGGTTTGACATAATACAGTGTTAATTAACTGGTATATATAACTTATAAGAAAATTAAAATTAACTCATAGATATGCCCTTGGAGCTACGGGGAAAACAGGGCACGCTGGCGGCTGATGTGACATGTAGCATGTGTTTTGGGTCCCAACTGTTTAGGGCAAGGAAATTGGAATTCACTAATTTAGATAAAGACAGAGGCAGGTTCTTCGAACGGAAATGTCACGCAGACACTGTAGTGCACTCAACCATATTCTCATCATATGGAGTGAAGTCATATGAATATAATGTTACATTATGTACCTCTTAATTTAAAGTAATTATAGAAATGTTAATTTAGTCTTCTAGAATCATGCACATTATTAAATTATTATATTATGAGAATTTTAGTTTGTCTTCTAGAATTATGTACATTATTATATTAGTTTTAGAAAGATATTTGTTTTAGAAAGATATTTGTTTTCAAATTTATTTCATAAATATTTATATTATTTTTGACAGGAATAGTTCTATTATTAATTATTATTATTATGTTAGTCCTTTTTGAATTTTATCATTTAATTAGTCACTACAAAATTAAGATAAAATGGGTTTTTGGCATTTTAAATTTTATGAATGTGGAATTAGTTTCCCAAAAAAACCCATTCTATTTCAGTCCTTCAAAATGCAAAGCCTATTAGTATTGGAGGGACAAAACATACTTTACCAAAAACTTATTATATTATAAAATTAGTCTTTAAAGATATAAAATGTTACCACTTTTAAATGACAAGTGTAATAATACATACAAATATGAAGGACCAAATTAAAGAATTTACACTAATTACTAATGTGAAACTGATGGATAAAATATTTGAATAATTATGTTTTATTATTTTAAGACTTAAATATATTTTTGTCTATATAAAATGAGATAGTTTTAATTTTGATCCCAGTAAAAAAATATTTTTCATTCCTCTGAAATTTAAAATGACTGTTTTTTGTTTTTAAATGGGTGATTTTTAGTTTCAGTCCTTATGAAAAAAATATTTGATTTTCATCCCTCCAAAATTTGAATTTTCAATTTTTTATCCCTAAAATAACACTCATTTTAGACATAGAAAAAAATTTAAAGGGATCCCTTGCTAACATGGTACTTTAGACACTAGTGAATGTTGCCTGGAATGATCACTTTACCTTCCGTTAAATACAAAAAATTAATGAGTAACATGTATGCACCAAAAATAATGGATTTATATTTTTGAGGAATAAAAATTACTAATTAAAATAAAAACTAGCTCATTTTATAAATCTTACATGTTTAACTCTTATTTTAATAACTTCCTTCGATGTTAAAATATTCATACAATTGGAATTTCTTAAATATTATTAAGAATAACTTTCATAAGTTTTATCTCAACATTTAAGATAATAATTTTTATATACTAATAAAAATGAAAAAAAAAGACATCGATCCTATAAAATAACTATCATCTAATTATTAATCATCATATATAATAAATTTATTAATTTTTTTATAAAATTATCTTAAAAATTATATATCGACGGATGATAGTGATTAGTGATTAGGTGTTTTATTGATAAATATTTATTGTTAATTGTTAATTTTTATTATTAAAAATAATCAAATCACAATTTGTTTTATTAAATTAATCTTATAATTATGTGATTTGTGATTAGAAAAGAATGAAACGGGACATGAAAATGCAAATTAATTCCCCAATTCCTGGGCATATGATGAGATGGGGCTTGGTTTGGGTGCAACATTATGCTGTGTGTGTGAAGTGGTTGCAATGAATAGAAAGTCGCAAGTCAGTGTTGAGAGGTTTATGCAATGCGACAAAGCAGGTGAAAGAGAAAGCTTGTGAGAGTGAGAGTGACACTCAGACAAACAGACACAGTCTTTGTTTCTATGCCCTTCGTTTCTTCTGAAATATGAAATACTATGAATTCAACACTATTGCTCCATCATTGCAGGAGTCGCCAACCTATTGCTCCAACCAAATCCTTCTTCGCCCTCTCGAGTTGCCCACGTTTTTTATTCTTTCTTTGACGCACGTGACTTACCAATTAGTTCTAGTACCTTCAATTTTTTTTAATTATGTTTATAATATGAAATAACTTCTTTAAGGGTGGTTTAACATTTCCTTAGATCCTCAGGCCATATATGGGTCCTCTCTTTAATAGTACGGTTCAATAACATAAAAAATAGATATCCAAAGACATCCTCCTTGACCAAGATTCCAACTTCACCTTTAGTATAATTCATCTATTCATTTTTTATATTAATTCCATATATTTATCTATTATCCATTGATCTTTTTGGTCATCATGTTTCCTTCTTTTCAATGAGTATATAAAGGAGGCAAGCACCCCAAACATTTGTTCAAGCCCACAAAAGCATACCACACAGCCACACACACATAAGAGGAGAGGGAAAGAAAGAAAAAACCACAAAAACAAAACAGCTGAATTTGGTGTCTAGTCTACATTAAGATTGTCAAGAGATGGATTTTGATTCATCTTTCTTCCAATACCAAAACTTTAACTCTTCCTTTGTAAATTCCTCTGTTTGTGCAGAACCATTCTCTTGGGAGGACTTTCTTTTCTTCAATGAAGAAAACACCACCACCACCACCCTTAATTCCTTCACCATCACTGACCACTCCTCACAATCACAAATCAAGGAATCATCATCCTCAGATTATTCCAACACTTCGGGCTCCTTGATCAGCACTGAGTCACAACTAGAAGTGTCATCCAATTTAACTCATGCAAGCCATCAACTCAAAGAAACACATGCATCGCCACAACCACCAAAAGAAGGTAACAAAGACAAGAGACCCTTCAGAGGAGTGAGGAGAAGGCCATGGGGAAAATTTGCTGCTGAAATAAGAGACTCCACAAGAAATGGGGTTAGAGTTTGGATTGGCACATTTGACACAGCTGAAGCAGCAGCACTGGCTTATGACCAAGCTGCTTTGTCCACAAGAGGGTCCATGGCAGTGCTGAATTTCCCAGAAGAAATGGTGAGGGAATCACTCAAAGACATGCAGAACAATAAGCAGCCATCATTGGAAGATGGTTCCTCTCCAGTGTTGGCACTCAAGAGAAAACACACCATGAGGAGAAAATCCAAAGCCACTAACAAAAAAACCAAAAGGGACCATGGAATGGAGTTAGAAAATATTGTGCTTTCACAAACTGTGAATATTTCACAAAATGTGCTTGTCTTGGAAGACTTGGGTTCTGAGTACTTGGAGCAACTTCTCAGCTTGACTTCTTCTGATGATGATTTCCTTTGCTAGTAACTAATTAGTTTAATTTAATTAGGTACTTTCCGGCATTTGAATTTTGTTCATTAATTAATTTAATTAGGTAAATTTGTTGTTGTTGGCATTCGGATTCGCCATTTTTCATCATCTCTCTCTTGGTGGTGATTTGTTTTTTCCGGTGTCGTCATAAAGTAATGAGAGAGAGAGAAGAATGAATAAGGAGTCCAATTGTATAAACAAATGCCATCAAGAAAAAAAAGAAATCAAACAATTGATGTTGAAATTTCTGGCCATGCTTTCTTGAACTCGATGGAATTCTTAAATGAGGGCAGAGGGATGGAATCGTGATCGATGACATTGACTGCCACGTTTCATTTTTTTCCCTTAATTAAAAACTTGGTAATTAAAATGTCGGTTTAAATGTTTTTAGTCTTTATAAAGTTAACAAATTTTGATTTTTGTCTCTATCTATAATTTATTTTATATTTTGATTTTTCTAAAGCTTAAAAATACTGTTTTGGGATCCTGGTATATATAAAATAAGTGAATTTTATTTTTGTTCGAGTAAAATATTTTTCTTTAATTTTCGTCTCTTCAAAATTTAAAATAATTAATTGTTTTGGATATTCATTTTGAGATAAGTAAATAATATTTATTTAAAATATTTTTTCTTCAAAAATAGAAGTATCACATATGTTGACATAATACTAGATGTCATCTGAAATGGTTATTTAATATTTTGTTAAAAATATAAATATATAAGAGTGTTACATGATGTAGAGAAAAAAAAATTATTTGAGATTTTTTAAATAATAAAATTAAATAAAAAAAAC
>PYAF01001175.1:3536211-3555456 GCA_007407185.1 Glycine tomentella
AGTTAAAATGGCAACAACGACGGGTTTTATAAGAATGTACAAAACCGTCTTAGAATAATAGTTTCTAAGTCGGTTTTCGCAAAACCGTCTTAGATTTTCTGCATTTATTTACAAAAATGCCACCGAGTGGCTTTCTAAGACGGTTTCCTCATAACCGATGTTAAATCAGTGTCGTAAAAAACTAGTTTTGTAGTAGTGCTTGGAAACAATTGCTGTTGGAGCTTTATAGCCTTCTCTATACTAGAACATGAGGGACCCCTTGGCTTGTTCAAAGGAGCAGTAGGTTCTTTTGGGTTGCTACTCTAGGTGCTATGAACTTTGCAGGTTGAGTTGACGCAGAAGGCCATGAATAAAAATGAGGAGGGCAAGGCACGCAGTTCAGAGTAATATCTCTAGACTAGAGTTTGTTTAAATAAATTTTTTTAGAAACACTTCTAATAAGAAAATAAAAAGAAAAAAAGGAGATGAGTTTTTTTATAACTAAAATTAAACTTTTCATTAACTAATTTTTAGAAATTCACTAATATAATTTCTCTAAAAGATAAAATGACATTTATAAATGAGCTACTAGAAAATTCATTTTAACTTATGGAGAAATTAATTTCATTTTATTGCTTACTTTTTTATTCTAGAAATGCTTCTAGAGAAGTTTACATCCAAACAGACCATAAATTATTTCCACTCAAGACGTGGAGACCATAAGGCCAATGAGTTATTTGCTTTAAGGGTTTCAGTTTTTTTTTTTACATTTTTAATATTTTTTTTGTCAAGTTAAATTATTAAGTGATAAATTTTGTTAAGATATGATCAATTATTTAAAATTATTTTTAATTAACAAGACTAGATAATCTTAATATATGAATGTAATGATTATCTTAAATCATTTAAGTAAAATTTTAATTTTATTTCAAAAAGTTAAAAAAAAATCATTTTATATCTATTTTAGATTCAACCTCTCCTTGACTTAAAAAATTATTAAAATTAGTATCAAATTTAAATTTAATGAGTGAGTTTATGGTTGATATATAAAAAAAGATATTTTGATAAAAAAAAATATTGATTACAAGATCACACGTTGTACAAAAAAATTATTTCATGTTGAAATTTTGTATACATAGATTAATTTAAATCTTTAATAAAGAGTTAATTTAAAATTTGAGTAATGTTTAAAATATGAAACCACAAATTATTTTAAAAAAATTAACAAAGTATATTAAATTAAAATTTGAAGTAAATTTGATCTTAATAAATCTCATAATCTCTAAACACAACCTTGTTTTCACGATCAAAATTCATAAGACTAATTTTTAAAAAAAAAAAATAGAGTATTAGTTAAGAAAAATTTATTCTCCTCACATATGTTAATTCTATTCACTAATCACTGTAATGAAACCTTGAAATATTCACAATTGTTGAAAATATATACCCTTGATTGTCTTGTGAGTAGTCACTAAACAAACATGGTAGTAATTGTTTATTTTGATATTAAACAGCCGTTTAAATATATTATTATCCTTGAATTGAATTAATGATTACTTCTCTATGATACTATATTTATCATCTAAATATACGCTTATTTTAATTTGTTAGAAGCTATTTTGGACATTTACCATTGGAATTGGGCTTTTTCCATATCGCATGTTGGCAGGGAGGCCAACACGTTGCACACTTCTTGGCTAATCATGGAGCGTGTCAGGCTTGCGGGTTTACTTTGTCGCAGGAACCTGTATATCCCACATTTAGAAACTCTTCTGTTACGTTAATTAAGAGATAAGCTAATCTGTTTTGTAACCTCTCCAACGAAGCAAAAAATTATTTGAGGGTGTCGAGCTCAATGCGACAATAACGAAAAGGGTGAGGGTTGTCCCCTGTATGGATAATATGGTGGGTGACTCATTAATTGATATAAGATAGACTGTCTGATATCATATTAGAATGTGAGTTTGGACCTAACTCAAACCCAAAAGTTAGTTCATAAATTGAGGGTTGTTCCCCACTTATATACTCTGACTTACCGATATAAGACTTGGATTATTTCCAATAGAATTGCATGAGACTAAGAGAACAATGAACGAGTAAGACACGACAAATAACTTGTACCATTCAAAGAGAGTCATGTAAAACCGTCTTTGTACAATGGATTCAACTACGACGGTTTTCAAAAATTCATTGTTAAACTCACTCTTCAAAAATGGTTTTTCGAATAATCGTTTTTAAACTCACGATTTCACATCAGTTATTTGAAAATCGTCTTCCTTATTAATCCATCTATTTAATGGATTGTCATCCTGTTCTCTTGAACGTGTAGTTGTTGATGCATTGTAAAAAATATTTTTTTTTAGTAGTGAAAGGTAAAATAATAAATAAAACAAAATAGAGTACTTCAAATTCAATTTGTCGCATGCCAATAACAACCTTTATGTGTGTATTTTATTCAGTATGTGCGCTGAATTTGTTGAGGAGAGCAGCTGACGGTATGATCAATTTCTTTTTAAGTTCTAATAAAGTCAGCTTCATATTCGCTATATAGTTTAGAGATGTGCGTCATCTATCACTCATCAATAATATAAGTTTGAGTGGTCAATTGGTAGAAATGTTTAAATTTGATTTTGTTTCGCTAAACGATGTATTGATCTAATTGCTTCATTAATGATAAGTGATTATTTTTTTTATTTAAGTTGCTATAGTTCTTCAAACGAATAAAATTTTTTAAACAAATAAGATATATGATGTTTGGAGGAAAAATATGTTTGCACCTACTTACAAAAATAAGAAAGATATCCATTTGTGGGATATAGTTATTGAACATCACCTGAAGAGAGAGATTAAGATTTCTATAAATCAATTTGGATTTATGCCACGAAGATGTATCATAAAAGTCATTTTCTTGATGCGACAATTAATGAAAATGTATCGAGAAAAGAATAAAGACTTACATATGGTATTCATAGATATTGAGAAAACATACGATAGGATCCCAAGAAAAGTTTTATGATAGATTCTTTTGAAGAAAAAAATATTATTAAAGTATGTAAATGTAATCAACGATATGTACAATGGGGCTACCACATGTATGAAAGCTTGTAATGGAACATCAAGTTATTTTTCTATCACTGTAGGTGTACACTAATGTTTTGCTCTTAGTACTTATCTTTTTCCCTTAGTGATGGATAAACTAACAAAAGACATTCAAGAGCAAGTGACATGATGTTTGTTTTTTGCAGGGGATATTGCGCTTTATGATGGGACCAAAGACAGTGTTAATAGAAAACTTGAATTATGGAGAAGCGCTTTGGAGTCTAAAGGATTCACAGTAAGCCAGAGTAAGAATGAGTATATGAAGTGTAATTTTTGCTGTTAAGACATGGTGATCAAGATCCTGTGCATCTACTTAGTCAAGAGCTACCCAAGAAAGATGTTTTTAGATACAGAGGGTCAATTTCAATTTTGTCAAAAGGTAAAGAGATTGATGAAGATGTAAATCATATAATCAAACCAGGCTGAATGAAATGATGGAGTGCATCTGAGTTTTTGTGTGATCGCAAAATTTTCCTTAAGCTAAAAGGAAAATTTTATAAAACAACTGTAAGACCTGCAATGTTATATAGGACTGAATGTTGGTCAGCACATAGGCAACATGAACATAAAATAAGGGTAGCAGGAATTAGGATGTTAAAGTGGATGTGTGACTATACAAAGATGGATAAGATAAGAAATGAAGATATTCGATAAAAGGTAGCGGTAGTACCATTGAGTGAAAAGATGAGGAACATAGATTGAGATGTTTTGGGCACGTAATGAGACAATCTCTGGATGCTCCCGTAAGAACAAAAGATTTTTACCAAGAACTCGACACAAAGAAAGATAGAGGTAGACCAAAACTTACATGGGGCAAGGTAGTTAAACAAGACTTAATGAAGTCATATATAGATTGGTAAACGGTGTGTCTTAGGACTAAATGAAGAAAAATTATAAATTTAGTGGAGGGTTAGACCCGTTGTTATATGTTATCTTTGTATTTTAGATGGTTTATTTTTAGTCATTTTTCTCTTTATCTTCCTCTTCCTTTTTTTTCCTTCTTTTCTTTTTCTTATTTTCTCTTTTCCTTCCCATTCTCCTTAATTTTTTTTTTTTTCAATCTCTTCATATTTATCGTTGAGTTCATTTATCACTGAATCTTAATTAAGTTATATTAAAGATACTGATCTTGATGTTAATCATAATGTAAAAGATATTGTAAAAGTAAGAATAAAGACTCAAATCGGTATACCTCACAAAAATGCAGTAGGAGTAATAAACACCTTGAACTGGGCGAGAAGTTTTGGCATCTTTCCCTTCCCCTTATTGCTCTTGACTTGATTGGCCTCCCACTAAAATTTTGTTCTTCATGACTTGAATATATGTCGTTTTAATGAGAAGGTTAGGTAACTTTGATGTTACACACACCATTATCAAGCCATTACCAACTATAAGCAATTTGAAGTGTATTATAGGTGTGCATATTCATCAAATGCAATGAAGCTACATGCAATATTGTAACTTATTTGGGACCTGGTTTTAATGACAACGTTAAGGACAGCCACTTTATAAACGAATCATATCTTATTTAGTACACCAAACTTTTTCAGTCATACTTCTCATTTAACATTTGTATTTTTTTTTTCTAAACCATATATTTTTTTATCAGCGGAAAACATATATATTATATGAATCGGTACTAGAGGTACCACAATCAGACTAAAAAAATCTGTGATCAAACTCTAATCTCCCCACAACTCTTACTGAGATATGTCTTAACAACATGTTTTTTTTTGGAGGTAATTCTAATTATGCTCAAATTATATATGACTATTATGGATGTAAAATTCTTTTTTTAAATATTTTACATAATCACATATTTAAGACTTAAATAAGAAACATTCGATTAAGCTGAAAGAATCTCACACTAATTAATTCACATGTTTAATATTTTATTTAATATTTGTATGAACAAATAATTCAAAGTTATCCTAATTAATTAAATGAAATAATTGAAGACTAAATGAAAAATCATTACTATATATATATATTTATATATATATAAAGTAATGATTATGTCTAATAACCTTAGAAGATAGTGGTAATAGTAACAGTTTCTAAATGAAGGGAGTATATTTGTGGCAGAAAGCTCCACTTTTTTTGTCGTAAAAAATTCACAAGATAATAATACCTTTCTGCCAAGGCTTGTGCTGTTTTGGAAGAGTGAAATGATTACTTGTCACTAATGAAAGTGGTCTAAATCAAAAGGCATAGTTAATGCATAAAAGTCACACACTTCGTCCTCCATTTACTTGCCATGTGCATTTCCTTTTAAGCCTAAACTACTTCGGCGTTCAATCATGTGTCCATTTTTTAGGGCCATGGTTTAAAGTAGATAGAGCTCGCTGAATTTTTCAATTAATCGTCCATTCTTAACCTCAAATCAGAGCGAAAGTTAGGCTCTCACCATTTTTATATAAATATCCCACGCACTAGGTTGGTACTTTTTGTCCTTCTTCTAAGCTCTTGATATTGGGTATGTTGGAGATCATCATATAGCTTAGTGCGAGAAGTATAATGAAGAGAACAACTGGACAAATAAGGTCACTCATTTTGTCTCCTTTTAAGCCATTAGAATTGGTTTAACAGTATAGTATAGTGAGAAGTTTGAGTAACTTGCACTAGCTAGGCAAAATACTTAACATACATTTACTATTTCTTCTATTTTCTTTTAGATCAGCAAAAATGTATTATAGGCACAAAGTATTCCATCGTTATGTGCACAATGTTGAAATTTTAATAAATCATATAAAATACTAAATGAACACTAAACACATTAGTCAGATTATTGAGAGAAGAAATTAAGAAATACTTGTTAGGCGTTTTAGTTAGTTTCTAATTTTTTTATTAGTTGAATTTTTTTTTATTATTTTGTAAAAAAGTTTTTTTCGTAGCTTCTAGTATATTTTTTTAAACGCTAGTGTTTAATTTTTTGTATTTTATTTTCTTTTTATCCTTAAAATATTTATTCAATTTTTTTATTACCCTTTTTAAATATATTTATTTATGTTATTTTTCATTTTCAGTTACTTCAATAATTAATTTTATCAAACACTTATAATTTAATAAACTACACTAAAAAATCCAACTACCTACTATCAGCTTTCAACTAGTTTTTTTAGCTATTTTTACTAAACATAACCTTTGTGTTTCTTTTCTTTTTGGTATTTGAAATACACAATAAAGCTTATGTGCTATGTTTACTTTATGTTAACATATTATCAAATGCCACAAAAAAATATACTGTGTACAATATGCAACCAAAAAATAGCATATTTCACAAAGCCAAATAATAATAATAAATCCAAGACCAATTAATTAAGGAAAATGGCGTTGTTGGAGAACAATAGAGGTTGAATGGAGCGAAGAGGGCGCTAGAAAGATGGGGTATATGCTTGTGGAATATTTGGGGCAACTTTGGTTTTTCCCTTTGCATATGTTCTGTTATATTCTCATGTGTTGCCTATAAATCATTGGCCCCTCCATTCACATCTTTTGCGTACAGCCAATTCTTCTCTTTTGCTTTTTCTCTCCAAATTCTTCTCAACTTCTCTCAGGTCAGCTTCATAAGCATTGTCCCTTTCCCGATATATATTCTCTGTCTTTTTTTACATTAAATCCTTCTAATGTCGCATCCCATGCATGCATTATGTGACTACAACTTGATTATTTTATACGTCCACTCTATATCTTTCTTTTTTCCATTTCAATAAAAACAAATTCCGTGAATAAACTTGAGTTTTCTTCTGCTATTATCCTAATTTATATTTGTGTATGCCATTTATCACCCAAAGCATTGTGGGCACCCTTTGTTTTACGGGGGAAAAAATACATGAATCTTGTCTTTCATTAATTATCTGGGTAGATGTAACATATATGCATGACTTAGCTTGGCAAAATTTGAATATGATATGTAAATATTAGGAAGGATATGATTGAATTATTGTCTGAGCGTGAAAAATGAAAGCATGTATATTTATATTACAGTAAACTTGTGTGCATGTTTGTCATATGTGTTTTGCTTCTTTGGGGTTCAGGTTATGATATTTTTTTTGCATGTTCTCGCGGATAACCGCACTAATGTGATTATAATTTTTCTTCTGGTGTGTGTGTGGGAGCTAGTAATTCATATTATATGAATTCACCTGTTTGTGCGCCTGTTTCCTGGACTTCTTTATAGGAAGACATATTTGTTCTATTAAAACTTCGGAATGGAGTTTGAATACTCTTACATAATGGAATAAGATTTTATTGTAGTTGGAGTTTGGAATACGTACGTCATTTTGTCAAACATACCCCATACCCGCTACACATCGAGTAGCAATACATTTTGGGTATGCTTAGTACATAATAAAATGATTTATTTTTAAAAAAATATAGGCGCTTGATCGAGTACAACTGTAATGAGATTAGCTAGGAGCAGCTTGAGATATAGTTAGATATGCCTTAAGTACTAGTCAGATCTTTTTTCCATGAAAAATGAAAATTTTCAAGTACATTTGGAGATTTTTAGTTTTTTTATAAAAAAAAATACTAATTACTTTCTATTTTATCAAGCTCATTTATCCTCAATAATGAAATTAAACAATGAAATTAAAAAGGTGAGTTTATCAATTTCTTTTACAAATATTAATTTATAAATATTTTATTGGGTAATTCATGATGCTACAGTAGCTGGATTTTCTCTGTTTGTATTTATGTCTTAATATGTCTTATTGTTAGATTATAAGTGTGAAGTAAATTCTCAAATCACGTAGGAATAGAAAGATTAAACACCATATAAGTAAACTTGACATTATATTTTAGCCCAAAAAAAGTTTAGAGTTATGGGTTTTATCCTCACTTATATGGTTATTGATAAGTGGTGCAAGGTACTAAAACATGTTGGCGACAATGGCTAGGCAAGCCAAGGACAATTATGCTTAAGCTCTAAGGACCACCATTGAATACTCATGAATTGAAAATGATTTTCACTCTAAGGGGAGACTAGCATATAAGTGAAGATAAGACTCATAAACTTGAGTTTTAAGATTTTGGATTAAAGTGTAGTGTCAAATTCAGTTATATGATTGTTCATGACCCATTAATGTAAATACCTGGTGTTTATTTCTCTTATTGTTCAACACTTACCTTTCTAATGTTCTGTAACCACAATCTGCAATAGTAGTTCTGTCTTTGTTCAGTTTATAATTTGATTATCTCATTGCTTGATTGAGTTATTTTGGATGGTTCTAGTACTGGCATAATATAATGTTATTGATTTGCTAGGTTCAACAATTCATAGCCATCGCATGTTAATCACTAATTAAAAACTACCCTTCAATTTCATAATGGTGCTGTGTTTTCCCACTTGATGCAAGGCAAGTTTAACATAACATTTTGCAATCCGTTCCACTTTTGCAGAGAGAAGTGAACCAATTTGGAGAGAGAAGAAAAGTTGGGTAGTGATGGGGAAGGAGCAAGTTCAGGTGCTAAATGCCCTGGACGTGGCAAAAACACAATGGTATCATTTCACGGCAATCATCATTGCTGGAATGGGCTTCTTCACTGATGCCTATGATCTCTTCTGTATATCACTTGTCACAAAGCTACTTGGCCGCATTTACTACCACGTTGATGGGGCTGCAAAGCCTGGTTCATTGCCTCCCAATGTGTCAGCTGCAGTTAATGGCGTAGCTTTTGTTGGAACACTTTCTGGGCAACTCTTCTTTGGCTGGCTCGGTGACAAAATGGGCCGAAAAAAAGTCTATGGTATGACCCTCGCGCTTATGGTAATAGCTTCCATTGCTTCGGGTCTTTCATTCGGGCGAGATGCAAAGACTGTGATGACAACTCTTTGCTTCTTCCGCTTTTGGCTTGGTTTTGGCATTGGTGGAGATTACCCTCTTTCAGCTACCATAATGTCTGAATATTCTAATAAGAAGACTCGCGGTGCCTTTATAGCTGCAGTGTTTGCTATGCAAGGATTTGGAATTTTGGCAGGAGGTGTGTTTGCTATTATCATAGCATCTGTGTTCAAGGCCAAGTTTGATGCTCCATCGTACGAGGTTGATCCATTGGGTTCAACTGTTCCACAAGCAGACTATGTTTGGAGGATAATTCTCATGTTTGGAGCACTTCCTGCTGCAATGACTTACTACTCGCGATCGAAGATGCCAGAAACAGCGCGTTACACTGCATTGGTTGCCAAGAATATGGAGAAGGCTGCAGCAGATATGTCTAAAGTTATGAACATGGAGATTCAAGCTGAGCCAAAGAAGGAGGAGGAGGCACAAGCTAAATCATATGGATTCTTCTCCAAGGAGTTCATGAGTCGCCATGGACTGCATCTGCTTGGAACAACAAGCACATGGTTTTTGCTTGACATTGCATTCTACAGCCAAAATCTGTTCCAAAAAGATATCTTCAGTGCAATTGGTTGGATTCCTCCAGCAAAAACCATGAATGCTCTTGAGGAAGTTTTCTTTATTGCAAGGGCTCAAACTCTTATTGCTCTATGCAGTACAGTTCCTGGGTACTGGTTCACTGTGGCCTTCATTGATAGGATAGGAAGATTCGCCATCCAATTGATGGGATTCTTCTTTATGACTATCTTCATGTTTGCTCTTGCCATTCCCTATGACCACTGGACTCTTAGGGAGAACAGAATTGGATTTGTGGTCATTTACTCTCTCACATTCTTCTTTGCAAACTTTGGGCCTAATGCAACCACATTTGTTGTGCCTGCGGAGATTTTCCCAGCTAGGTTTAGATCCACTTGCCATGGAATATCTTCGGCATCCGGGAAGCTCGGGGCTATGGTTGGTGCATTCGGGTTTTTGTATTTGGCGCAAAACCAGGACCCCAGCAAAGCAGATGCAGGGTACCCTGCAGGTATTGGTGTGAGGAATTCACTGCTCGTGCTAGGTGTGGTTAACATTTTAGGCTTCATGTTCACTTTCTTGGTGCCTGAGGCAAAGGGTAGATCCTTGGAGGAGATTTCGGGCGAGCAAGGAGAGGAATCTGAAACCAAGGTGTAAATATAATGGCAACACCACAGCAGTTAAATGCTTACATGCAGCACTGGAATAATGCCAATGTCTTTGTTTAGGTTTTGAGTGTTATTATTATGTTACTAAAATAAAGTTGTGCCTGCAATTCGGCTAGGGAAATTGTTACCAAACCTTTTCCCTTCCTGTTTGCTCTTTCTGTTTGGTTGGTTGGTTCTGCTTTATCTTGTAATAATAGTTTGTACCAAAAAATTATGTTGTAATAATAGCGACCCGAGGTGTTGTTTGTTCTATCAATATTGGGAAAATAGATATTGGAATGTGTAGTTCTTCCAATATGCTTCATGCCGGTTTATATCATTAGATTGTTGTCTACATGATATTGTCTATCAATATTGGCAATCAATGTTTCTATTAGTTGTTCTGTTTACATGATATTATTGTCTAGATGATATTGTCTATCAATAAATAGTATGTATCACTTTATTTTTATACCTATACTAACTCTCATTTATGTTTGGAAATACTACACTGACATCTTATATATTATATTAACACTCATTTAATATCAAAAAATATTACATCGACATCTTCTATATATTACATTAATACTTTTTATAAGAAAGACTATTGTAATGATTAAAAAAATATAAAGATGTTTGTGTAATTTCACGAAACTTTTTATTAATATAATGTATTTCTTATTTTATTCGTCTTTTAATAAGTATTAATTATTGATAGAGTTGTCCCAGTGACAATTTTCTCTCATTAAAGAAATCAAAAGAAAGAAGCTCGATACAAGTCACAACTAATACTTTTGAAGCCTTCCTATAAGTACTAGAGATATCAAGCAAAACCAATAAAATTTGCTAAAGTTTAACATTCATTTATTTGCGTGTGTCGTGAGCCTAATTTGATCATAATACACACCCAAAGATATCAAGCACAAGCCAAGTGATAACAACCTATGCATTTTGTAAAAATATTTGAGTGTGTCTCCTGAACCTAATTTGTACATCTATATGATAAAGTAATAGACATAGTGTGAGTGAATTTGTTTAAATTTTAAAAAATAATTTCAAATAAGTATTTTTTATGAGTGCTTTCATAAGAAGTTGATAAGATTTGTTTATTAAAATAAGTTAAAATCTATTTTTTTAAGAAAAAACAGTTTAGACAAATACACTAAAAAAACAGAAAGTTGTTTATTTTATTTATACAAACACTGATTTTAATAAATAAATTTAAACAAATTAATCCTTAATCTTAACCAAATTTCTTAGTGATTTTGGTTGAAGTGTGAAAAGACTTTGTTGCAAGCTTAAGTGATGTTTGCTTGGAGATACAAGTAAAATATTACTTGGGTTTAAGTTTAAAGATGTTTGTTGAAAAGAATATATGTAACTTTACAAAAATTAAATATAGTCTCGAAGCAAAACAAACCAATATAAAATATTATGTAATATTTTTATATTCCTTTTATCTTATATATGTAATTAAGGTATTTCATATTGAACAGAAAACATATACCTTAATTACATATATAAGATAAAAGGAATATAAGAATATTACATAAGATATTTTATATTGGTTTGTTTCACTTCGAGAGTATATTTAATTTTTGCAAAGTTACATATGTATATTAATTAAGGTAAACATCTATCAACACTCATCAATATTCAGATAGTATGAAGTAATATTTATTACTTGCAAGAACCAAATAAGGAATGATGTAATATTTTCTTTCATCATTTACCACTCTAAATTAACTCTAGAGTATGGTATTTATGTCAAACTCATAAGTTAATAATTTATCCAGTGATTGACTTAAGAAAACTCGTTTTTTTATTAATTCAATTGTCCTTATCAAGGTCTTCATTTTATTATATAGTTCAAAACTCATTTCCGAGAGTTGATGAATTTCATCTTGATTAATTTATTAACTCTACAAGTATTTAGTTATATTCAATGTTTATTCAAATAGCGTTCTAAAGCATTAGGTGTCGAGAATCAAAATATAACAAATGACATGTTAGTTATTATGACAATCTCCTGTCACAAAAGACATTTTTTTAAAAAATTTTCTATTGACAGTTTAAGATAATATTATTCATTATGAAATCTCAATCAGTTTAATTATCACATTCTTATATATGTGTGTATGTGTATGAATATGTACGTTTTGCGTGCCATAATTGAAGTTTGCAAGCTGATTTAAGGATCGAAAGAGACATTTTGTTTATATGTATGTTTTCAAATACAACAAAGGTTTTTATAATTATTTGAGTACAATTAGTTACAAGTTACTTCTCAAATTGTGTGATTGGAATAGCAGCATGATGTTTTAGGATCGATTCTCATTGTTACTATTGTATATCAGAAAAAATTATATACAAGTTAATTAGATGATCTAATGGAAGAAAAATATTAGTAATTTACTCTTTAATGATTTTAGATGAGTAGACGCTTTTAAATATAATTTTTTTATTATTTATTAAAAATTATGGATCTTACACTTTATTTAACGAGTTTTATTTATGATTTTATAAATTTTTAATAAATTTTAACCATTATAATTTTATAATTTCTAATAAATTTTAACCTATAACAAAATGCATGTTAAAGATTATATTACCAACGTTCTTTTTTTACGAATCATCTCATTTTCAATTAATCTGATTTCAATGGTTTTCAATTATTATAGGGACTTGAGTAATGTGTGGTCCAATTTTTATTATGTTTATATTTTCTTTAAACGTAGTCGGAGTTAAACGGATTTATTTAAAAAATTCTTAAAATATTATTGTTATGATGTTGATGTTCCAAATGAACTTTGAAGCTATAAAATAGTGGAGATAATAAAACTAGGAAGACATAAAGTAATTTAGCATGAATTTAGATTAAAAAAATCACAAATACTCATAACAAAGTAAATGAAATGAAACAAATTTATCCTGTAAATAAATATTAATTTATATATCTCAACTAGACAAGATGAATAAAGTTTTAAAAATGTTGAGATGTATAAATCAATTTTAACTTATACAAAAAATTTATTTTGTTTCTATAAATATTTATTTTAAAAATTATCCAAACTAAACACTAATAAGATTTAATTTTAAAGGTAGAGCAGTCTGTCTGTGAGAAACTACAGCTAATTGATATATGGGAGATGTCCCTAACATTTATCTTGATACATTTGATCTCCACCTTGGCTACCGGTAGCATGGCAAATAAATATTATTGCAGGGACCACTATGGCAGCTACAATGGCTGCAACACCAAACAGCAATGCTACAGTGTTCAAATGACTGCTCACTGCTCTATTAAGCCACTAGAGCGCCAAAAACTCAAAAGACAGAAGGAAACATCAATCTATGAGCATAGGAACTCAAATTAGTTGAATTTATTTTCTTGTTCTGTACAGCATTGCTACAACACTATCAAATCTCATGCTAGAAAGAAAAAGTTTAATACAACACTCATCAACTAACCAACAAAAACTTGTGCAAAGTAACATTTACTGTATATCCTGACTGCCTTGCAATACAACAGGTCATCCGTGCCTTATAAAAACATGAGTATGTGGGCTTTGTTCACCCAAAATGAGCAAAATTCATAACTATGGGGACTAGAATAATAATATATACATTAAATGAGGAACCGCAAAGCACCAAGTGCCTATCCATTCGGTACCGACGTGGATTTTTCCATGCTCTCACTACGCACAATGTATAACAGAAAGTTGGAGCGGCATTTTCAATCACAAGGTCAGGTCAGGATCATCTTCATAATCAAAATCTTGTTCACTTGAAGCCCTTGCTCTCTTTGCATCTCTTGCCCCACCTCTACCTTTCTTTGGTTTACCCCTATGGTATACATGCAGATATTTTAGCTCATACGGGCATGCATTCTTTACACAAGGGCAAAGATTTATGGAACACTTTCTGTAAACTAAGCTATTATTTAATTAGTTAATTCAAATATAATAATGCAAAGATAAAATAGTTGAGTGCTTACTGTCCATTAGCATAAATTCCTCCACCTTTTGAACGACCAGGACCATAATCTGGTCTACCATCTGAGACAAAATACAATGAATGAACAACAAAATTCATGCCAATAAAGTAATAGAAACACTTGACTATATGAACTCACCATCTCGTCCAGCTGCAAGCTCTTCTGCCTGTAGTAAACAGGTGAAGAAAATCGATGTTAGTGTTACAAGTCAGAAATAACCATTTTTGAAAAATGCTGACACTAAATAAATAGACCTTGAATAATTAGAATTGGATGGAAAAAAAAAAAGGATGATTTAAGGATAGGCGTCAATAGAATGGAAAGATTGAGCCTGGAAAAGGATCCAGCCTTTGAGAGCTTAGAAATCTATGTTCACCAACTTGAAACTTCGATGTATCCTATCCTCCACAAAAGATGTTACTATTTCTTAGTCAAAGTTTACATTTTGATACTCAAGTTTGAAGATTTCAAATATATATTGCTCTAATTTGGTAACAAGCGTAACGCCTGTCAAAATTGAAATCAAATGACAGAACCTGACCTAAGAACAAGCAAAACATTAACTTCTCTTCTTTCAATGGAAATAGACTTCCTCAACCATATATGACAAAGATTTCAAGTACTAGTTGTAATAAAACAAAAAATACAGTACAATCATATATCTGACAGTCTAGCATGAATTGCCAAGTTCAATTATTGTTTCATATATTTCTGCAAAAGAATGCCTCTGCATTGTTTTCTGCTCCAAATTGATCAAAACGGTACCATCAGGTCAGGCACCATCAGGTCAGGCATTATTTGCCATACTTTTGAGTTTTAACTGGATTAATCAAGATAGCACAGACTTATGGATGTACACTAGCACAAAAATGTCAGAAACTAATGCATCCAACATGTCCTAATCACTCTTATCTTCCCAGGAGATTAACATGCTGATGCTCTCATTATCAAAAAGTACTATGACCATTTTTTCTAACAAGGGTGTAAAACTGAACAAGAGATGAACTGCAAAAAGTTATCTTTTTCCTATCCTGACAGAAAAAGTATATAGTGTTCACTAGCGCACATTCTTTTTTTTATTGCTGGTTGGAAGCATATCACTGAATATCAGATATATATTACATACCGCTGGTGAGGTCACTGAAGATAATGAGAAGAGCCTATCTTCAGGTTGAAACTTTCTCGACCTCTTCAGGCTGCCATGAAGAAATTTGATTCACCAATGTCATGCAAACATCAACATGGAGCCAAACTATGATAAAATTTATATCTCATTAAAACAATTGAACACATGCATGCACAAAAATTAAGTCATCTCTGAGACCCAGATACATAAAAACACAGAAACCCATAAATTGATCATAAGAAAATAATCATGAATAACAAAACTGCACTTCATAAACTGTCCTTGCTTCTCAACATTTCACACAATTCTATTTCATTATCTAAAATCTTGGTAAGATTCAATTATCAATGCATCTAGGCAAGCCCAGCAATGTATCACTTTATATGGAATATCAGGGATCAATACAAGTAACAAAAGTACCAGACTCATGAGTTAGCTTTTCCAAACCATCAATGAATCAAGATTTCAGAACGCCCAAATTGAGGCCCAATAAATATGGTCTGTGATCAAGTATATAACAGATCACATACTTGAAACTTGAAAGTTCATCCTTAAACTTCCTATTTTCCTTAAGATCATGGTTATGAAACTCTCGAGTTAACTCTCTAACTCTTACTAGTTTACAAGTCCAGTTACCCTCTGCGAGTTGGCTTGTGTGCAAACTCTTTTTAGTAGACTCTGGGTAGACCCTATGCAAACTCGATAAACTCTTGAGTTTACCACCAATTCAACGAGTCAGCAAGTTAAAAAAATTATACCAAAAGGCAAGTCGTTTTGAGTTGTTTTCTGTGCATTTAGGGTTCAACATACCTCTGTTTGGTTTGTCGTTCCTGAATCGAAGAACCCTCACCTCTAAAAACATCAAACCCTTGTTCTCCAACAACATCAAACCCTCAATGGAAATACTCTACCACTACTATCACATCTACAAGTTATTATCTAGTAGTGATGCATTACTAGAATTGGTTATTTAAGTATTGTGGAATTTATGGTTTACTATTTTGTTTTATTATGTTATTGAAGTGTTTACCTGGTATGTTATTGATAGATATTTTGTTATTATTTTTATATGAAGTAGACTCTTACGAGTTTACGAGTCGAGTCTATTGAACTCCCACAAGTCTATGTAGACTCTCGAGTTTGATAATCTTGTTAAGATTATAAGAATCACATATTCTGAAAAAAAATATGGGTGCTATTTCTTTTCAGCAGAAATGAAATGAACTCCAGAAACTACAAGTACAGAAAGAAAAGGTTGTTTGACAACAAGAAGTCAAAATATGGAATAAATTATCAGTGTCTAGAGAAAAAATAAAGAAAGAAAGCCAGAGAGAAAAAATCCATACAGTGCAGTGTTCTTCGATGAAGATAGGAAACCTTCAAATCCTTTTAATACATTCCCACACTGTCCAGGATCCTGTAAGTAACTTGTCTCCATATCATACACCTGTGTAAAGGGGAAAATATCAGCTACTGCTCGCTATGAATCGCATGGAATGTTTGTTTTACGAGCTTAATTTCACTTTTTATGTAAACTTGATCAACTCAACCATGGGAATGGGGTTTGAGCATCATAGACATTGCACCAGAAGTGCATCACTACATGCCCAATTAAGCAAGAGACCTCAGCTACATTATAATTTAAAATCACGTGAAGTGCCCAATTTTAGGTTAAATTACACTTTGCCCAATCATCCTATTGCACACGGAATTGGTTCAACCAACCAAACAATAAGCACACTTTTTAATAATTTAAAATTTTTTAAAAATCACAATTTTTTTATAGGAACCAAAAACAATATCATCGTAACCGTGCATACATAGTGAGAGAAAGTTTTCGCCCCTTTCGAAGGCAACCCAGATGCGAACGTTGAAAAATTTACCTGTTTTTCAATGCTGCGAAGCTCTTCGTGAAGTTTGGCTCTCCTACTAAGCAGAGAAGCTAACATTGCGGACGGGTTCACCGTACCCTTTTGCCCTAAAACAGAACATTCTGTTATATGTTTCATAACCCGGAAAAAAATTCAATTCAATCAGAGGGTAACGGAAATAGAGGGTTACTACCTTCCGGTTCCATGTTCGAGTGAACGAATTGCTTGAGTAATTGAAAAACGAAGAAAGAAGAAAATGAAACCCTAATTCCCCAATTGGTGCCTTCTAGTCCTAGGGTTCGATCCCCAAAGTCTATTTTCGTCTGCGCTCGATTACTTCGCAATGCGGAGGATTAACCAATCATATTACGCCAAGTCAGCAACTGCTATGAGAGTTAAGAACGATGTCGAGTGGATATAAATTGAGAAAGACACGGCGATTAGATCACCAATGGATTAAAGTTGGGCACCAACGGTGGAGATTTGTCGCTCGATTGCTAGTTAACTAGTATGTATGTGTGTTAAAGTTTCCTTATACTGTATTCATATTTATTTATTTATTATTATAGGAGTAATTATTATTAAATATTATATTATTTTAAATATTTAAAGAAAATAGTTAAGTATTCTAAAATTTTAATATAGTAAATATTTATTTTTATTTAATATTTTTATTGAACTTAAGAGTCTGATTATTGATAAAAATATTTTTTCATAGACCCTTTAGATTTTCTAATAATGTATTTAATTGAAGAGAGAATTTGAATTGATGAAGATAAATGACAATAAATATGTCAAAGATTATTCTAGCGGATTAATGGATGTTGTGATTTAAATGTGACTTCTTGGTGAGACATCATTTACAAATTAGAAGGTTGTAGTAAAAATCATAATTTATGTTCACAACAAGTTTGAAGCCAAAATCTCTACAATTGAAAGAGTTGTGTGATTTGTAAACTCTCATAATTACATAATTAACTAGCAAGCTGGTTTATGCACAAGAGTAAAGAGTTTCAATGAGAAGTGATAAAAGCTATTGAAGGTGCCTTCCAAGCAAAACACAATGGAAGGTCTTCCAATAACAACAAAAGGAGAGTTGAAGATCCTTTAAGATGAGGAATGTTTTTCCTTTGTTTTCATTGCCAAAGAACCAGCCATATTGAAGAAGATTGTTGGTACAAGGATAAACCTCTATTTCACTTAATTTTTGCAATAAACGTGATCACAATGAAAACTATTGCAGATTAAAGAAAAATTAGTCTGAGCAACAACCAGAACAACAGGAAAAAATGATTAAAAAAGATAACATTGGCTATGAGTAGTTATTTATTTCATCACAAGATTTCAATTCACATGGATTGGATTGAATACTTGGCTCATTGATAATGCTTGCACCAGTCACATGATCAAATGTCTTTCAATTATTACCTCTATTGACCAATCAATTCAACCAGAAGTCAAGCTAGCTAATGGTGATACTGTTAAAGCCCAAGGAAAAGAAAAGAAAAATCTATTTAAACCAAGAAATGTATGATAGTTGTCAAAGATGTTTTTTACATTCATAATTGGATCTTTGCTTAGTGTTGCACAAATGCTAAAACATGGATATGAAGTTTTTTTCAAAGAAAAATATTATTTTATCATTATTGATGAGCATGAAGTTGAGATGGCAAAGATTCAAATGATTGATAACCATTTTTATTAGAAGTTTGATTCAATTGAAGATCATGATTTTAGTGTCAAAATTGATTAGTGATGTTTGACATGAAAGTTTTGGTCACATCAATTTGAAGTATTAAAGTTGAAGCAAGATAAATTTGAGATTACAAAAAGAGTTAAATTAAACATATTTAATGGGTTTCAAAAATTAAGTTAGAAATTTATGGAGCTAATACTTAAGATTTTTATGACAATCTCAAGGATGAGTGTTAGAGATATGAGATTTTGCCATACTTAAATTTTAAATTTAGAATAATTTAGATAGAGTTTTATTATTGTCACAAATTTTATCTTTAATCTTTTGTTTTAATTACAAAATTTAAATTTCGAATAAATTAGATAGAAGATTAGATTATTTAAGAAGTTTACAGTGGTTTGTAAGTTTATATATAGACATTTTCATCTTATATTCCAATGCCTATTTTCCTTCACTTTTTTATTT
>PYAF01001175.1:3570916-3598699 GCA_007407185.1 Glycine tomentella
AAAAAAAAAAAAAAAAAAAAAAAAAAAAAAAAACCCAAATAATACAATCCAAAAAATATTTACATACATAATACAAATCATTATTTAAGATAAAAATAAATAAATTCATTGTTTTTATTATTTAATATCAATCAAGATGATGTTAAACACATATTAATTACTAGATTCACAAACATATTTTTATTTAATTTAGCGTCGAGTAAACTAAAAAAATATCTACATTAAATTACAAAAGAAAAATAAAAAATTACTTATTTTATTAAAAATATTTTTAGAAACATAAGTATTTTTTCATTCTTATGTATTTTGTTAATTTTTATTTTAAGTTTTTGTTAAGATTATAAAATATAATACAAAAATGAAAAATATATTATAATTACAAAGTTTATAATGAAATATAATTATATAGTAAAAGGTTAAACAATATTTGAAAAAAAAATTCTTGTATTGATGTTAAATTGAATAAAAATGTGCTTTATTAAATATGTATTTAGCGTCAACTTAGCCGACGCTAAATAAAAAAATAAATGTAAAAATGAAAGAAAAAAATGAAGATGAAAAATTAGTTTCGATTTAGTGATTTATATAATTTATGTAAATAATTTTTGGATTGTATTATTTGGATTAATTTTTAATTTTTTAAAAGTATTGGAGTGAAAAATTCTGTGGATGGCTCGGATATGTCATAGTGCTACCACAAAATGTTATTGAGCATTTTACTATAGAAGACTAAACTTGGCACAGGATGTGTCAAAGTTTAGTATAAAGATTACGAAGTCTCAAGTTAGATGGAATTAAACTTGGAGCAGTTATAATGCGTCTCTTTTGTTTTCCTTTTGAATCTCTTCGCTTCTTTCACAATTTCAGCAGAGTTCTTAATATTCAAATTTCTGAATTTACTTGTGATTTATGATGCATCCTGGTAAAGGAGTTTTAAAACTGGTGTAGGCTCAAGATGTGTTTTGTTTAGGAAATTGGTTCCAGAAAATTTTGGTTGAGTTTGTCGCCGACCAATGTTTTAATTAACTTCCATAAGCAGATTCAAAATGCTTTCACTGACCAGCAACCAGAATTAGACATGATTTATTAATCATTTGTTTTTATTCAGAAAACTTAATACGGTGCTGTTGCATTTTCCATTTTGCTGATGCAACCAATTGTCTATATTTTGACCACGTTCCTATCTATCACTAGATAAACAAGCTGTCCCCCAAAAATTATCTCCAACTAATAATATTACACAATCTTCCAATTAAAATTGTCATACAACCAATTGTGGATTTTTACAATAAGTCATTTTTACCAACAACAAAAATATTGATTAACAGTGTAACAATTTTTATACTGACAATGAAATTGATCTCAATAAAGAGAATATAAGACTTCAAAAAATCAAACTCACTGTGGTTGAACTAGGCAACTAGCCGCAACACAAAAAAAAAAAAAAAAATTCTATTACATTAAATTCATGTGCTTTGATTTCCAAGTGTTAAAAAAACCATTAGAAACATATGGATACGCAAAGAATCAACAATTCTAGCAGCCGTGAACTAAAACCTTTGAATCTTTAGCAGTGAGTAAAACGGGTCTATTCTGCCAAGCAATTTCATGTTGGTAACTGAGTGAGGAATGTACGATATCTTCAAATCAAATTGCTACTGTAACAAGAAGAACATGGGAACAGTCGTTCTAGCTGTAGATCTATAGAACATTTTCTTCTTCTTGTAGGTTCCATTTTCAACTGTTATCACTATCTTCCCAGGTTCACTGATGTAAAAGGAGTTTCTAGTGCTGCTACCATCTACACTTTGGTTTTGCAGTAGTACACTGTATGAGCCTTCATCATCTGGAATGAACTCTTCCTTGTAGGACACATCCCATCCCACCACAGTTACATCCCACATTATTGTCACTCCAAGCTAGACACATTCCAAAATCAAATTACCACAAATAAGCAAATTAGTCCAACATGGTAAATAATAATAATACTTTTAGATGCATGGGCATAAGTGCATTCAATTTGGAACAAAAAAAAAAAAATATTCATGTTGTATATACCTGTTGGATCGGAAATTCAACTTTAGAAACCGTACTTGCTTTGATTTTAAGCTCTGAAACCTTATCAGAAGGTGAGAAGTCTTCATCATTGTTCCTCCTTAGACCACCATATTCAGTTGGAAGGTGTTCTGGGGCTATAAACCTTCACAAATGACAAATGTTAATTAACTGTGGTTGAATAAGATTGAGAGAATGGAACACTAAGGCTCATGTTAAGCACACTTACTTGAGAAGTGTCTGTGTGACCTTCTGTGACCTAGCTAAGATGAACTTCTTTTTATTTCTCTGGTTCATGAACCCTGATAATAGCACTTGAGAAGTGTAGAACCAAAATGGAGCATATACTATAATCTGCAAATTAAATCAAAAAATGGGGGGGAAGAAAAATCAATCAGCATTCTGCAGTTTCAATTTAGATTAAAGCCTAATAGGAACTTAATACCACTATACTTTTATAAACTAACATTTTTGTGAATGATCCCAGGGTAGTAGTTCTGAAACAATATTAGAGCCTTTTTGCTGACTGAGTTGAGCTCCTTGGTTCCTTGCATTGGTGTGTTCCTCAAATCAAAAACCTGAAGTACGGATTCCACCCCTCCTTCTCTAAAACAAAGCTTCTTCACAGCCTTTTCAATCATTTGAATCCTCCACCTCAAATACTTGTCACATTTGTTATCTAATCCAAATTTCTTCTTGTAAACACTCCAGTCTTTGAAAATCTCACAAACATGGTAACACACAGGACGACCTTCCCTATCCTTACTGCACAAGAATCCTGCATTATTTCCAAACTCAGAACCCAAATCCTCATCGGGGATCCCATCAACGTTGTTCTCGCGGCGCCACATGAGTGTCTTTTGCAGCATGTCAAAGGCCTCATTCACCTTGAAATCCTTGGCCTTTAAGAATTTCCTCAAAACAACATCAGTGCCCTCATGAGCCTTGCTTGGCAACAAAGGGACACCCCAGAGAGTAGTCTCTCTAATCTGTTCCCTTGCCACTGCTATTTCTTGTGGTGCAAGTTTCTCCTGATCTTTTTCTCCTAACAAATAGTTCCCAAGAATGGCATCCTCAACCTTGCAACGAAACTCGAGCAATGACTTCTTCATCTTGAGTTTAATCTCAGCAGGACTAAGCGTCCCTGCGTCTCCCAAAGCTGTGGCATCAAGATCATCGTCATCATCTTCTTGATCACAATCATGATCTTCTTGGTTCTTCTTCTCTTGGACCTTGAGACTCTTCTCATCATTGTTGTTCTTCTTTTCAAAGAAATTGATAACTAGGGGTACCCCAACAACGATTTTCCCATATTCATCATTGCAACAACATTCATTGGCGTCGTTCATGGTTGCAACTTGCAACTCCTGCATGCACCGATCCTCCTCCTCCTAGATTAGAGAGGTCCACAATCGTGATTTGGACTGCAATATCAAGATTTTTCAGCGACTCAACGCGACTGCAATTGGAATCACATCAGCTGCATTTGTCCGCGATTTGTCCCCATGTCAACAAACCCGACGAAACCACGGTGACCGATATTTAAAACCTTAGAGCATTTGATGGAGGAGGGGGTGGAGAAGGAAAGAAGAGAGGAAAGGTGGCATTTACATTACATTATTATATGCATGTGCATGCATGCATGCATGCATGAGAAGGCCTTGTTAATTTGTGACAACCCAATAATGTTGAGTGATGATGGATCACTTCCCTCAAATTGAGAATGCTCAACCGTTAGTTTAGGTGAGTAGCACCAAATATAGATCACAAGTAATGGCTTGGTTTTTTATTCATTGGCAAATAATGTTTTTGAATGATTTAAACCAAGTTGGCATGGCAAGAGGACAACGATCTTTTTCATGCAACAAAATCAATTCACACGGGCCAACCTCGTTTTGCTTTCTTCTTTGCAATCTTAAAACCTGCCTCAGAAAAAAAAAATACAGGGAGCAACTTTTTATAGATCCACTAGCTTAATAACCAGTGCCTTGCACTTGCACGCACAGGTGTTGAAATTTTAATATACAAAGTATTTTTTTAAAATTATTTTAGAGTAAAATATATAATCAAAATATATTGGATTTGCTCATAAAATTATTTGTCTCCAACATTTCACCTTTATCAAACACTTAAAAGTGAAGAAAAAAAAGTTCCATGATGAGATATGCAAGGCGTGGTCAACGGAAAAAAATATAGAAATATGTGATAAAAGTATGAAAAATGAGATGAATAATAAAGAAAGTAAAGAGAAACATAAACTTACCCATAATTTCTTCCTTATTATGTCATTTAAATGGCAAGCCTTTACAGAGGAATGGTAAGCCTTTACTGAAAAACTGACAGTAGAGTAATAGAAAACACAGAAGCATGATGCATCCAAGGATGGTCTAGGATCACAAAGTGCAATCCAATAGTATTGGAATCCGGTAGGGGATGGATATATACCCTTAAATTTCCGTGGATATTGGTGTAGGTATGGGTACTATAATATTTATAGTACTCAACCTCTTCCGTCCTGCATACATCATATATATATATATATATATATATATATAATTATGTGCAAAATAATTATTTGTTTATGACTAATATTAAGTTTCTAATTTCTTAATATATTATTATTAAAGATTGAAAAACACCAAATATTTAATTAGATTTTTAATTAAGCGATTGTAACATTAATTTTAACAATTATTGTATTAGATAATTATCTTTGTAATTTTGTTTATTTATGACTTGAGTTGGAAAGAATCAATATTATGTTTGTTTGTTTAAATTAAATTTTAAATATTTTATGATTTATTATTATCAACCTTATATATAATTAAAGTGTGAGTAGCAGATGCGGCTATGGATATATAGATATCTAGCAAGTAAGAAGATGAAGATTAAAATTGCTGCTCGCACTAATATAGGATCAGGTATTATTTTTAAACATGAGTGTGGAAACAAATATTATAATATCCTACCTAGACTTTATCCAAACCTTATCCATTATCATCCATAGTATGGTTGAAGGAAAGAAGAAGTAGAATATATATTGATTATAGTTATAATTACCCTAATAAAATTTTAAAAAAAAGATTAATTTAATTAGTTTACTTTAAAATAATCTTATCTATCTCAATTAATGTATATTATAACTACCTTAATTCTAAAACAGAATATACATTGTTTAAAATAGCTTATGTCAACACTTTTTTTTTATAATAATAATAACAATAAAATTGATTTAGAAGTTATATTTGTACAATAATTATATTTTGAAAAAAGAAATTATATTAAATTAATTATTATATTATACAATCAAAATAATTTTTAATGATTTGATCTAAATGCATACATGTTGTAATCACCTAAATTACTATAATTATTTATTTTTATAAATTAATAGTGGATTAGTTTGAATGTTCAAATAAAAAAAATCACATTGATCATAATTTTCTTAATTTTATATATTAGAATATTATAATATATATTAGCATTATCAATTAATTTGAGTAACAAATACTTGTATTGTTATTTTGAATTTTTTTAATAAAAAATTTATACTGAGCATACATAATTACTATAACTACTATGAATATAATATACTATAATAAATAATAGATGTAATAATTAGTTTAATTATACATATCAAAAGAGTTTTATTTTCATGTTAACTTGTTTAAATTTTCAAAGATAATAATGCGAGATTATCATCCTATAATATATTTTTGTCACAAAATTATCATAAATTTAATGAATTTTTTAAATTTTGAATCTATTATAAATATGAAATTCGAAATAAAATATATGTTATTTTAATTATATAATAATATATCACAATAATTACATTAATTATGTATTTTTAAAATGTTTATATTACCAATGATCAATCATAAAAATAGATTAATTGTCAACTTATATATAAATTCCCAGTAACATATTTATGTCAAGAAATTAATATAAATCGTATGCGATTTTTAAACTTTTGAATTTTGAAAAAATTTAATTAGAATATGTGTTATAAATTAAAATATGATATAGAAAACACGTGATATTAAAAAAAAGTGCCATAATTATAAACCAAGATCTATTTAAGATTTAATGTTTTAATTGATTAATTTAATCAAAATATATATACATGTTATAAGTGTCTATGTTACTATAATTAAATAAAATAGTGTATTTTCATGAATTAAAAAATAAAATAAAAAATAATAGAATTTCGGCAAGAAAAGAATGAATATAATGATTTCAACCGTGCACCATATCAGGTAGGCACTAACCTTCCTAATTTTGACCAGTACGGTATGCACGTACGAAATGTTAAACAATATTTTTCTATATACGTCAGAAATAAAAGAAACGTTAAACTATATAAATGTCAGCGGATCCTGGGGCTAGCTTTTTCATAGATTTTTTCCTTAAAGACTCAAATGTAAGACTTATTTAAAGAAATTAATAACATATACCACGAACTAACCAGTTGATGGTACTGTTCAATTTATAAATGTTAGTGTCATGTATTTGTATGGTTTATTTATAGAATTTCTTTTACGACAATATAAGAAAAAAATAAACATAAGATAATATTATGTGAATAAAAAATTGTAACCAAAAAGTTAAAAATTATTAGAGACCATAAACAAAATTCAAAAATCTATCAAGAACAAGAAACATTTTAGACTAAAATTTAACATATACACCAATCAGAATTTTGTGGTACAAGCTCTCCCAATCAATCAGTCTGCTTGAGAAACAAAATATATAAATTGGATGATAGAATTTTCTAATTATGGTTCTCTTCAACTAAAGAAGTGACGAAAGCAAAAAATATAATCAAAGGATTAGTATCCCCTTGACCAACAGCACGAGTTTCATTAGTTAATTATCATATTGTCAAATATTATAACTTTAAACTCATTTGCAGGCAATTGTTATTTTCTAAAAATAAATATTTTCTAAAAATGAAACACAATAAGCAAAGAATTCGTACAAGGATAAACAAGGCCACTACTTTAGGTTGACATTTCAACAATTGTTTCTTTGCAAAATACTTAACAAACTTGGCCTCTTCTTTCATCTAGTTCATAAAGATGCTTCAATTCTTGTGCCTATTTGAGCTTTAGGACTATACATCACATGGAAGAAAGTAATAGTCAAGCCAGAGAAAAAAGTTCAATGAATAAAATATAATTCAAGAACGAAAATTTGGACATCTAGCTACTGTATTCTACATAATCTGAGGAAATCCTATTTACAATAATTTTAAAAAAAGAACCCAACTGGTAACTTAAAACACAAGAAATTGAAGAGGGGTGAAAAGAAGATTCACATTAGTTTGGCCACCTCCAGACAAGAAATAAAAATGCAACCGACCTCTGAATGCTCGGTACATATAACAGGCGGCTTATCAACTGTACCCTACAGATGAATTTTAGAACTCTCGGTATTTAGTCAAATCAAATGTGAGAGTTCTCGAACAGCTGCAAATACCAAGTAAACCAGGTCAGTACACAGGGCTAGTGCCATCAACATACTGACTATTTAAATCAATTAATGATAGCAAGAAATTTACCCTCTTTCAGAGTCTCTGTAAACCCCAACTAATGCTTCGGCTTTGTCATAAAAGGTGTCTTTCAGTGATATCACAATACTCTGAAAACCATTTCCACCATCAGCATCCTGACTAGTCCTTGCTCCTTCACAAGATTTTGAACGAATAAAGCCAGCAACCTTGGCAACGTTCAAGTTGTCCAATGCAGCATCAACTTCGTCTAATATAAAAAATGGTGAAGGCTTATAACTGAAACAAGAAGCAAGTAGGGAACCATGTTAATGGAACATGAAGATCAGATAGCAGCAAAATAGTTTTAGGCTTATGTGAGATGTGTCAGTATATTAGTTACAAAATATTCTTGTTCTAATATTAGTACAAATAACTACCTATGGATGGAGAATAGCAATGCAAGTGCAGCAACTGTCTTTTCCCCACCAGATAGTTGCTCCATATCACGGAAGCGCTTTGTTGGGGGCATAGCAGTGTACTTGATGCCATGTAGAAATGGATCATCGTCATTTTCCAAGTTTAGGTATGCTGTTCCACCCAGTGGATGCGTGTTGCTCTTTGTAAGTTGTTTGTAAATTTTATCTATATTACCAGATATATGGGTGAAAGCATCCATGAACAAGTGGTACCTGCATCCAACACAAACTTTGGCTTCATCAAAAGACAGATAAGATACAACGATTATCTTTTCAAAACAAGCTCCAAAACAGATGGCAAACTCCCATATATCTCAATATGAACTACTAAGTAACTAGAAATCAAAGATACACAAAGAAATCAAATAAGGAAAGCATGTCAACTTTTTCTTCTTTTTTTTTTTTTTTGTGTGTGTGTGTGTGTGTGGGGGGGGGGATGACAAAAGGTTATAGTTTTCAGAATTAGAGATTCGTAAGGGGAAATGGAGGGCAATACATGTTCAGCAGAAACTTTTCCACAACCCCTTCAGTGAAATTATCAAATAATCAAGTCGACCAGGAGCTGATTGACCTTATATTAGGAATCTTTTAACATAAGATCATATTTTGTGGATTTTTTGTAAAGTTACCATCATAATTCAAATTGGATCTTAAAGGATGTTACTATCACAGTTCTGAGGGATCATAAAGGTTCTTCTGAATTCTATGATGTGCTGTCAAAATAGTAAAAGGTCGAAGACAGTAAATGGGTGACCACCCCCAAAATGCTATAGTCGCATAGTTTTTTTTTTTTTTGATCGGCAAAAGTATATTTATATATATATGAAAAGAAGGATAGATACAAAAGAAGATAACAGGAACAGTCCATAATCAAAACCAACCTATGGCAACCAAATACATAGAATAGATGGATTAGGGTGCCATAGAAAGGATGGACATAAAACCCCCAAGACAGGTGAGAAGTAATTAAACCCTCCCCTGCTTACAAAAAATATCCCTAAGATTACAAGACCAAACGTGGAAAGGCATATGGAAGCCTTTCTCCAAATTTTTAATCCACAACCAGCAAAAAAACAGAGCATCATCCATAAGCTTTTGGCTATTGAAGCTCCCATTTTGGAAAATGATCTTGTTTCTGTGCCCCCAAATGGCCCAAGTCAAGGCTAGCCACCATATCAGCCAACTCTGCGAGCATAAACCAATGTGGAAATATAAAGAATGTTGACTGAAGTGTTCAATCGGAAGTAGGGGTGGGGCATTTCGAATAGATAGCCAAGATAAAGTTTCCCATCATAGCGGCCTGATTTTATCACAGCTGAAAAACAAATGAGCCGCATCCTCATTAGAGGACCTGCAAAAAGGACATGTTGGATCAGCAATCTCCACATTCCTTCTAATGAGGTTCCGCTTCGTAGGAAGTCTGTCCCCAAAAAGTCTCCAAGCAAAACAAGACACTTTACTCGGAACTTTAATTTTCCATAATTCCTTAAAGGCTTGGCATGCGGTTAACTGGTCCCTACATAGGGAATTATGTGCAGTCCTCACTGTATAAATTCCAGGTACACCATCCTCCCATAGCCAAGAATCTTGCTGCTGTGACCAAAAAACAGAGTGCTGGATGTCCTCCATAAACTTAACAGCAGATGCCACCTCCCCTTCCATAAAGGACCTTCTCCAAGACAGCTGCCATTCCCACCCCTGCTGAGCTTGCTGACCCATTTGACTAATGAGTTGTTGTTGTTGGCGGGATAGCTGGTACAGTCTTGGATATTTATCTCTCAAGCATGGCCCTTCATTCTGCCACCCATCCTCCCAAAACAAGGTCCTTGAACCACAACCAATCTGCCATTTTTTCCCTCTGAAAAGCCCACTACCATCCTCGGATGCACGACATATAGAACTGAGGTCCCTCCACCAAATAGATTCATGACCAGATCTTCTAGACGCCTCCAAAGTCCTCCAACCCCCATACTTCGAATTCAGTAGTTGTGCCCAAAGCACATCCTGCTGGTGAAATAAGTTCCATGCCCATTTCCCAATTAAAACAGTGTTGAAACTTCGTAAATCTTTAATTCTCAGACCCCCACATTCAGTAGATTGGCATATTAACTCCCAGCTGACCCAAGCAATTTTCTTTTGGTCTGCATTACCACCCCATAAAAAATTCCTTTGAATTCTTATCAATCTGTCAATAACCTTCCTTGAAGCCTTGAAGAAAGACAGCAGAAATATGGGCAACGAATTAAGGACTGATTTGATCAGAGTAACCCGTCCCCCAAAGGATAGATGCTTGTGTTTCCAGCTAGCCAATTTGCCCTCACACTTTTTGAGCAGAGGGGCCCAGGTTGTAACACGCCTAGGGTTTGCCCCAATAGGAACACCCAAATATGAGAAAGGAAAATCCATCTTCCTACAATTTAAGTATGCAGCAGCCTCGGTTCCCCACTGTTCAGACCTGCCAAATACACCAAAGCTGCTTTTTGCAAAATGAATTTTCAAGCCCGAGACTAGCTCGAAGGTCCTAAGCAAGACCTTAATAGATAATACATTTTCCACAGTTGCTGCTCCAAAAAAAATTGTGTCATCAGCATATTGCAAGATGCTGATATCAACCAAATCTTTCCCCACCTTATAACCCACAAAAAGCTCCATACGAAGAGCTTCACGCATCAACCCAGTGAGGCCCTCAGCTACAATGTTGAACAAGAAAGGGGCTAAAGGGTCTCCCTGTCTGAGACCACGCTGTGGAGTAACACCCATGCGGTAATATCATCAAACTCCATTTCAGCAATCCACTCATTGAATTCCTTTACAATACCTTCATCATATGGTCTGTGACTAACACCCATGCGTTCAGATGGTCTCCTAACATTATTAAAATCCCCGATAACACACCAAAGCCCCTCCATGTTAGCACGTCTCAGCTGCTTAATATCCGCCCACAAACATCTCTTCTGTGATGCCTCACAAGGTGAATATACATTCATGATAACGATTTTAGTATCATCCACTACCCATTTACCCTCCAAATAAACGAAGCCCCCACCTAACACCTTGGATATAAGATTAAACACCTTTCCAGACCACAAGCAAAGCAGCCCACCAGCTCTATTAATAGCAGGTATAAATTCCCATTGAACCTCCGGGTCCCCCCACAGAGACTGACATAATTTTGTATCACAGTCTTCACGTTTAGTTTCTTGCAAACATAGAAAATCCACCCTCTCAACCACAACCATTTTTCTAATTGCAGACCATTTAATCCCCCCACCCAGCCCTCTAATATTGTAGGACATGATCTTCATGGGTCACCAACTCTGTTCCCCAACATCTTAGCTTCCTCCATATCCCTAACCTCCATGGATGACAATTTTTTCTGCATACCATCTGGGTTACAGCAGCTGATGCCCAATGTTTCTGCTAACTCCCATTCTTTAGCCACATCTTTCCTCCAAACACTCAACTTATGGCTTGACTCTGTTTTATCTTTATCTCCATCGAACCCTCTTTCACTCCCAGAAGAGTCAACCTCGGTCAAGCTGTGATCTGAATCTTTACCCCCCCATACTGCAGCTTCTTTTAGGCCACTGCTTGATGCCAAGGCCTGAGCATCACCAGAACACGAAGAGGATACTGCACACTCTTTTCCTTTGCTACCAGACCTCTGAATATTGGGCCCCAAATTCTTTTTACATCCCTTTGATCTGGAATACACCTTCCATTGGGAGTTTGGGCCAGAGCAGTTGTGGCCTATCATGCCATTATGGATAATGACAGGGCTGTAGTCCATATGAGTAATCCGTGAATCCTCAGTCACGTGCCTAAGACCAATACTGCTAGGTAAAATAAGTGGGCCCCCCTCCTTATCTCCTGCATCCCCCTTTTTTGTCTCCTGTTCAGCATCAGAATTCTGCACCCCACCTTTTTCCTCAGCAGTCAAACTCTCAATCACCACACCACCTACCATGACTTCCAGACCTTCTGACACAGCTTGGTGACCCCCTTCTCCCTCCTGGCACGCATCCTGACCCTTATTGACCATTGCCATATCTGTGAAAGCGGGCAAGCACCCATCACTAAAAGTCTGATTAACTTCAGCCTCGGTATGGGTGTCCCTGTTCAGCTGGTTATTATCCAGCGGTTTCTGTGATGAACATTGACCCGCGGACAAAACCCTTTCGTTCCACCTGTCCCGACGGTCCACACCAGCACCTTCCGCCCATATCTCCGGGCTCGCCGCCGCCACACTAACCCCCGACGACTCGCTATCATCCGACAAAATCTCATCCGAGGAAGAAGCGTAATTCCCCCTTAAGCACTTGCAAGATTGAAAGCAAGTTTCCTCAACAACACTGATTCTATATTCCTCGCCATTAATGGTTGCCACAATAGTATGATTAATATTAGGCAGCCATGAAGTATACAGTAGTAACCGTGCTCTATCAAGACGATGAAGATCCACGGTGTCATCATCTACATCCACCAGGTCCCCCATACCGCCAACTAGCTGTTTGAACCATTCTCTATCCCACACATGGAGTGGGACACCCCAACACTGAATCCAGACCAACCTGGACCCCGGCTTCATACCTGGATGCCATTTTTCCAACGAGTAGAACATGGAAGATCCATGTGCTTCAGCATCCCTGCACATTTCGACTGCTTTGGCGCGGTAAGGCCCAATAATAAAACCATGTCACCACCCAAATATTTGGGCCTGACTTCCTCACCTCCCTCCCACATAAGATCTTCTTCGAGTCTGTCGAAAGCCCTCGCGTTCATTAGCCTCCCAACCCAAGCCTCGCGATACCTCTTCCGTCCCTCCATAGGAATAGAGATCTGGATGCTCGACGTAGACGGCTTCCCCGTCGCCATTCCGTACCTCGCCGCACCCCTCCTGGGTCTTGTATGGTTTCTTGCCGCTACCACTTGCGCATAGGATGCCTGACGGTGCAGGTAGTGTGACTTGCGATTTGGATTGGCCACCCTTGTTTCTTCAAGCTCAGCGTCAGCTTTAGCTTTACCTTTGTCCCTCGCAAACTCATTGTCCCCCAAAGCCACCTCCTTAGCTGGCGCGTGCTTTTGTGTATTCGTACTCCCCTTTCGCCCCCGATCATGTATAGGGAGGTTCACATGAATTTTAATCCCCCTCACAAAGATGTTATCAAGCTGACGCTCTAGCCTAACCACATCACTCACCCCCTTGAAGCATACAAAGCCATAATGACGCCCATGCCTATTCCAGTTTCTTGCAATGAACACCTCCCTAACGTCCCCCCACTTCTTGAAGACGAACCATAAGTCCCTTTCATCCACTTCTTCAGGGAAGCTAGTGAAGTAGAAGGACGATATGTCCGCAGCATCCCTCCAATTTCTCGTATAACCATCTCTACGTTGTGCCTCAGCAGTCCTCGCATGACTGTAGTTGACTCGGCCACCACCCCTGAAACTAACCTCACCCCTGTCGTACAAATTTGCTTTGTTCCTGACCCGAAACCACCCTCTCTCTCTCTCTAAAAAACCTCTCTCACTCTCTCTCTCATACTTTTTTCACTCGCTATAGTAGCATAGTAGATTGTGACTTGTGAGGCAGCCCCTACAGCAAGATATTATCTAGAATGAAAATAATTGAAAACGAAAAGTGTAAAGCACACAAATATGTGTGTGGAGTAGCACATTACAGCATTTACTCAAATTTGATAAATCGCACAATTTAGTATAGCATCATCTGTTACGCCTTGTTTGGTACGAAGGAAGGAAATAACTTTTAGTAGAAGGAAATGGGTTGGTGTTTGGTAGGTGAGACTTAGAGAGAAATTAATATAATTGTTGTGACACAGTATAATATTTCTCACTTATTTCCACTCATCTCTCCATCTCTCTCCTCATCTCTTCTCTATCTCTCTTCCAACCAAACACCTTTTATTTCTCACTTATTTCCATCATCCTTTTTTTTTATTTTCATCCACCCTATTTTCTCCTCTACCAAAAAGGGCATTAAAAATCACTCCTCACTTATACAAACAACTAGTCATTTCATTTTTTCTTTGCATGTTTTTTGATTAATGTGTCCACCTAAACCATGCACACTATAAACTATTGGCTAGGTACTAATGTTATACAAAATACAAGCAATGGCAAATGAAACAAAAATAACTTGTACCTTCTCTGCTTAACCTCATTGAATCTCTGTGTTTTTTCCTTCTCCTCTTTCCTGACAGCTTCAAACTCTTCAGTTACAACTCTCTCTTTTTCTAGCAGAGCTTCATATTGGTCTAATGCCTTTAAATTTGGTGCTGTTCTTTCAATCTCAGATATCAAGGCATCCATTTTTTGCTTAAACTCTACCTCAATTTTATTCCTATCTGAGTGTCTCCTATCTTTCAGTGCCCTATTTAGTTGATCAAAGTCAAAAGACGGACCTGGAACTGAGCTATCAGTATCCATAGGATCCAGTATGATCGGAAGGCTAATCTGTTCTAGTTCACACTTTTCTAATATTTCCTGCTTTTGCACATTCAACTGATCAATCTGTGCCTCCTGTAAAGACAATAAATATGTTGGCTATCTATATTATGCGGTCCAAGTTACACAAGAGACAAGAACTGTACCCATCTAACCTTAGTGTGTATCAGACGATTAAGTTTGGATATGTTTGTTGTGGCTGCAGAAGCTTTCTTCTTCCACTCTTGGATTTCCTTTTCACAATCTTCTGACTTTGATTTCCACTCTACAAGAATAAAAAGAGAACACAGAAAGAATAAGATTTCCACGGAAGAAAAAATACAGAACAAATTGAAGTAATAGTGGATCTTGTTCCCATCAATTTCAAATAGCAAACAGCAAAGGACTACCCAGATAACCAAGCTTTCACCCCAAATCCACAAGGAAAAAAAAAAGATAGCAAATCCAAAGAAAAACAACTATGTCACATGGTATTCTATCAATATCATACAGCAAACACAGGTTGCACCAAATATACCTTTAGCTTCTTCCTTAAGCTGATTAATCTCTTCTGTAGCATTCTCAGCTGCTAACTTTGCTGCAGCCTCTCTGTCTTGTACACGTTTTAAATCTTTCTCTAAAGCGCCAAGAGAAGCTTCCAATTCTTGAATTCGTGAACTCATATCCCGATTTTGCTCATACTCCAACCTGTAGAATATTTTCCAAAAATACAAATAAATCAATAGCTAGATGACAAATAAAACTGAAAGTTGAGCTCCAAGTATCTTCTCTTTTTTTGCTCTTTATCAATTCTCTTGGGTAATTGAAAACCTTCTGAACATAAAAGGAGGTGCAGTACAAGAAACTTTGGGTAAGTGAGAACACTATATGCAACAAGGACCACATTCCGTATCACTTAACAAAAAGCTTCAGTTGAAGAACTAATTTTGATGCCGTACATCATAACTTATACCACAGAATCCATGATTTGAACCATGGACCAACCCGCAAGAGTTATGAATCTAAAATTACTAATGTGAAACAGATCCTAATAACAAAATAGGTAATAGGTATTAGATGGACATTTGCTGACCACCCACACTTAAACAGTGAAACAAATATACAGACCTAGTCTTCAACACATAATCCTCTAACTAGTATTTCTATCCCCAAGATAATATAGTAATTAGTTTTTTTAAAAGAAAAAAAAAAAGATAGTTTAGCATCCGAGACTTGGTTGAACTTCAACAATTGTAGTTTTCTTCTTTCCTCTTTCATTTCCAACAATCTTTTTCTCCTCCAATTTGATGGCAGTTTGAGAATGTACTAGTTGTTGGTATTTAAAACACTTCTAGCAAAGCACATACATATTACTTGTTTGCAAGCTCATAAATGCATTCACACATGTAAAATTATGTAGGTCATGTTAACAAATAACAAGGTGTAATTAAAGTAAAAGAGAAGAAGGAACACACTGATATTTTAATTTTGAAAGTTGGCTACTCAGGTTCAGCCTCTCCTCCGCTATACTTTGAGCAGCCTTGAGTCGATTTTCTTCATACTCACGGATGTTTGCAACCCCAACTGACTTGCTGAAGTCTCTGTATATCCTATCAGTAATTTCATTTATCCTCTTCTCAAGCTTACGTACATCTGCATTGCTCTTGTTAACAGCATCATTTAACTGCAGAGCATAAACACCAAGTAACCAGTTAGATATAGAAGAATATTGCTAAAATGAACTAAGAAATGTAAATGCCACCTTCTGCAGTTCTGGACTGATGCATTCAATTCTTTCTTTGATGGTCTTTTTTTCTTGGCTCAAATTTGAAAGTTTATCTTCAATGCTTCGCTGGCAAAATTAATAGCATAAAAATAAACGAACAAAGACATAACTTCAAACACACAATCCTTAATTAACGTTAGCTTGCCTTTGATTGGTGCATGTTTTAAAAAATAAACAACAAAAAATGCAATTTTAACTATTTTTGCAAGGACAGAATATGAGCAGTTAAATTTCTCATGCCAACAAACAAACTATAGCCTACAGAATATGACCAGTTACTTCCTGCTAATTAATGCTGATATTTTAATGCCAATAATTATTAAATTTCAAATCTAAAAACTTATAAACAATTGGATGAAGTTTGTGCTACTAGAGTTTGGGTGGAACTTATGCATCCTCAACATATAAACTAGCCAAAACTCCTATGAGCCCTGGCTTTACTTGGTCATTTATTGTATCGTAGTTGGAAATTAAAAGACTTGCAGCTTCCATGTTTGATTGTACCTTTTCAATCTCAGCATATTGAATTTTCTTCTCAAGCCCACTAATTTTTCCAGATGCTTCAGACTCTTTAAGGTGCATATCTCTTATTGATCCTAGCTCTTCCAATTCTGATTCATACTGCTCTTTCTTTTTATTAAGTCCTGAGAAAACAACATGATTATTGCAATAGCAAAAGCTTTGAATTAAATTTTAAAAAGAATGATAAAAACCTTCAATTTTCTTGTCATCCCACTGTTTTGACCTTGCTTCCATTCCACCACTAGTGCCCCCAGTCATTGTGCCAGATTTTGTCAACAGAATTCCGTCCACAGTTACAACTAAGCAAATCAAATTACATAGAACAATGTTCACTAATTTGCAATCCAACAAGCATGATTGTATTAAATGCACCAGGAATGCATCAAAAGCATAATAAATACACAATAGGATTCTCCAGAAGCCAAAAGGTTTTTTATATAAGAAAAAAATTACAAAACAACAAAGAAAAACAGTGCAAAGACCATAGAGTCAGTAAAAGTCATAAACTGGGTGCCAACATAAGTAAGGAGAATGAGAAGCCAGAGGGAAAAGTACATCAGGATCAAAATGGAACAACATCCAACTACTATCATTAAGCTCTAATGGAATGTCAGTAAGAAGGTAAAGAACCTGTAGATAATAGAAAGAAAAAAGGTCTTGTTACCTTTAAACCTCTCACCGCTCCAGCTTAAAATTTTGGCCTCCTCAAGATCATCACAAACAAGAGTATTCCCAACAGCAAAGAGAATTGCCTTCTCCAAGGAGGGATCAAACTTGCACTAGTTAAGTCAAAAAGCTGAAAGTACTTAAGTTTAGAGGTGTATAATTAAGTGGTTTGACAAAAAGCATGAAATTAAACTTTACGATGGGGTATTCATGAGAAGGGAAAGAATAGAAAATATAAGAATGATTTATGCTCAATGCTTAATAGACCACCTAATTATAATCCAAGAATGCATCTGTCACTATAGGACTTCATTAATTCAACGGTATGTCAAATAGCATTTTGATGAGATATGAGAGGAAACTACTGAAAAAAAATCTGCAAATCTAAAAAAAATAATATTATATATCCTATTAGGGAAAGGGTTTGATTTTAGTGAGCTACAGAAAACAGCACTGACAACAGAAGCTAAAGCATAAAGCAATACACAACAAGAGGGGTGAGGACAATGTAACAATAGCAAACTGTTAAAAACTACCAAAACCAAGTGACAAGCAAACTCTGATCATGTTAAGATGACAGCAGCTCAATGCATCACAATGACAGAAATGGTTACTCCACCCACAGAAAGAGCCATTTGCATGATTTTGTTGTCTAAGGAGATTGCACATTCCTTTAGGATTTTGATCATACAATTCAAATGCGGTATGAAGCATACAACAACCTTATTCCACTTGGTGAGGTCAACTACATGGATCACACAACACCATTGACCTCAAAGCAGGAAGCATGTAAGCAAAAAATATTTTACAACTATAGAATGGCTGGACAAAAAATTGAAGTTCATAAAAAGGTAATGTGTGTACTGATGGGGGGTCAACCCATCACCTTTGTGCCTTCCCAGATTCAGAAATTTTCAAGCAATGTGGTTAACGTCAAACATTGCTAATTTTTGAAATCAGTCAAAATTCAAAAAAATAAAATCATGATTTGCTATCTACAGAAGGTAAATATCAAGAAAACTTCAGTTTCATTAGAACAAATTTAAGTAACACATCTTCAAACACGATCAGAACCAAATTCTTCAAAGTAGCCACTGGAGAAAAAAAGGATATTGAATCACGTCAAAAATCAGTTTTGCTGTACCCCCTAATGTGCGCAATCTTTCCATTATTGGCTTCACCCGAACTGATTCCAGAGGAATAAATGTCTGGGGAGGAAGCCTCTGATCTTTTAAATACTGAAAAGCAAAGAAATCAATATTCCAATCAATATCAATACATATAACAAATGAAACCAATTATAGAGCTTCAATGTTCAAACAGGCAAAATTGCAATTTTAACACCAAATTTTAGCTATAGCAATCTGTTCAGTGCAACCAAAGAGCCATGTCAAACATAACATAAATCCCACTGGAATGACAGATGCAGCAAGTGAGTTCTAGTCATCAAGGATGAAAGACAACAGAATGAAGGTCCACCAGTTTGAAGGCACCAAACAAGCTTAATGCTTGGGCCTAAGGTTTATGTGCACATGACTTTTTGCTATTTTGGAAGTCCATAATAATTTTTTTATTTTTGTATTTTTTTCAGAGCTCAAGGAATGTTCCTATGCATATACATCACGTATCAATTAATGCTGCTTTGGCTTCTTTTCTTTCTACTTATTCATGCTGTGTAATCACTAATATTAGAGACAAAAAAAGGTAATTCAAATCAAAAGCAACAAAAACCAATAAATAGAATCTGAGTTCTAAAAGATAACTTGGTAATCATAAAATCAAAAGGATAAAGCAAAATGGCAAAAAAAACAGTATTAGGAAAACTTATTAGGACCTTGATGCATTCCTTCCCAGTCTTTTCATTATCAACTACGACTGCATCCATAAATTTACCCATAGCAACAGTAACAGATAGGTTATACTTCTTCTGTGTTGGCCTACAAAGATCAGTCATGCGACCATGAACTCCTTGAAACAGGCGTTTCAGAGTCTCAACAGCCTGAGACAACCTAACATCTCTCTCATTCTCATATCTATCAGCCTTCAATTCACGTAGTTGATTTTCTAATTCACCAATTTTTAACCTCAAATTTTCATATTTTTTCCTGCAGATCAAAAGTAGCACACACCATTACAAAAATACCATCAGCAAAGTACTTTAATGCAGTGGGAAGCTTTAAAAAAAAATTTTAAAAAAAAGCATTGAATAACATGTTAATTTACTTGGAATCACGATGTTTGTCCTGCATCATGCGTAGTTCTTTTTTCAAGTTTTCAAGTCCAACTTTATTTTTTGCAGAATTATCAAGAATTTTTTCAAGCCTTGCTCGCATCTGTTCTTCCTGTGAATTCAGTTCAGACTCCCTGTTTCTTAACTGTTGAAGATTTTCTTCCAAGTTCTTTTGAGCTTCACTATCAGCGTTTAGTTTCCTATCTAGAAGCTCCTTTTCCTCTCTAAGCTTTGCAGTTTTCATCCCAGCTTCCTCTTTGCTGTAATGCAACATCATTATTACAAATTCCAAAACAGAAAAATGTAATAACAAATGAAAAGTTAACATGCATGATAAGTGATAACTACTAAGTAAAAAACTAAAACATATCTCTGTTGTTAATAAGGAAGTTCCAATTGAGAACACATGGACAAACTGCTAATGAGAGGCAATTGGTTACTGAATGAAATACCATATAGAAGCAACACCATCTACACAATTTTGGCTGATATTAGTCAAAATCACCATGAGTACATGTTCCAACTTCTGGCTAATGACACTTGTTTTCTTTTTCCTTTTCATTTCTACATTATCCAACTAATGTACAATTTTAAGTTTTTAACCCACATAAAATAAAGGATTTTCCTTCAAGTAACAGAAAATAATATACAGAATTAACAAAATAGTTTTACCTTGTATCCCTAACAGTCTAGCTCACATTATCTCAACAGACCGGCATAATCAAATAACATGAGTACACAGAAGAATATGTGGCAGACATGATTTTAAGTGCATGCCAAAACTCGATAGCATTATAGTTTTCTCTGAGCACAATGCAAGTATTCTGTTTCCTAAAAAAAGGAAAAAAAATGTATATGTATATATAGAGAGAGAGAGAGAGGCGGCAGTTGGCAAACAGCTACAGCAAATAAACACTCACATGCGAAAATATTCTTCCAAGTCATTGCCTTGCAAATCAAGCTCATCATCAACATCTCGTCCCTTTTCCTGAAGGTCTGCCATTTTGGCTGTAAGATCCTGGATGTCATTCTGTAGTAATGCTATATCAGCATCATGCTTCGTTCGTTCAACCTTTTTTTTATCAAGCTCTTTCTTCCCTTTTTTAATTTTTGAAGTGATACGAGTCATTTCCTCCTTTAACTTTAGAAGCTCAGGTTGCTGCCAGGAGGGAGGACCAGAGAAACAATCCCATAAACTATTCAGTGTAGAGTGTATTTAAGAGCATAACAAATACAATCAACAATAGGATTATAGGAACAACTAAAAGATTTTAGCTAGATGATTTTCAGGTACTCCCAAATATTTTTATCTCTATTTTGTGTCTAAAAGAGTTGCCATCTTTACCTCCCATACTATTCCCAGATTAACAAAACCATTTTCCAAATTTTAAAATTGCAATTTTCAACCCAGTTTTCTTCAAAATAAATATGTCCAAAAGCAACAAAGTTCAAAGAGTAAAACATAGAATCAACCTAAGTAAAAAGTTCAATGGCTGGAATTGATAATAGTATGATGACAATGATCTTAACTTACAGTTCCCCCACCCCAAATGTAGAAAAAACACTTACACTCTTGTCAAGCTTGTTGCTTTTCTCAGCAATTCTCTTTTCACGTAGTGCAATCTCTTTCAGATATTTGGCCTGCTCTTTTTTCTTTTTACTAGCTTCACTTTCGAAGTATTCTAGTTCTTTAACAACACCTTCACGACTTTTTTCCTCATCTTCAAGATCCTTAATTGTTTCAGCATAATCATTGTGTATATTAAACAACTTCCACAAGAAATGTTCTCCCTTCATAGATTTCTGCAAGAGAAAAAAACAAAGAGATACTTGAAAACTTCACCTGCCACAATAAGTCTGATGACTGATCAGGATCAAGAGAGAAAATGAATGAAATGGTAATCTAGGAAGCACACATGACTCCTAGTTGAAAATGAAGTAGAAAAGTCGTCCAAGAGTGTAATCATATCTTTTCTTCAGTTGAAAATAAAAATATATATATATATAGGTACTTGATATTGATATAGTTAGCCACCAATTTCAACCACTGCAGGGGTTGTAGAAAACTCAGGTAGAAAGATTATTTATCAAAGAAATTAGAAACTATACACTCACGCACAGCTTAAGCAATTCCAATGAAGGGGAAACAGATACAGGGGACATGTAGTGGAACCTAGCCTTTGGATCTTCAAGAGAAAGTTCCACTTTCAATCAACAATCTCTATCAAGTATCAAACCAGTTCAATGGAGGTAGGAAGAACAAAGAAAAGCAGTGAAGTCGTGGAAGTGTTGATGTAAGAAGGGTGATAGGAAAACTGAAAGTGAAACTCTTACTTTTTTTACTTTTATAGTTAATAGAAGTACCACCCTGCCCTGGTCCAATTAGTCATGTGGCAGAAGAAAGTATAATAAAAACATAATCTTAAGGCTAAACCAAGGAAATGAAACTACATCAAACTAAAACAGGCCAATTGGAACAACACGCAACCTACACCTACACACATACACAACAAGCATAAACAAACAAATTGAAATAGATCCCATTACCAGTTCTTGTTGCAGACGGAGATGCTTCTCTGCTTCTTCCTTTTGTTCTTTCTTCTGCTTTCTCTCCATAACCACAGTCTTCTTTTTCTGATAAACAAGCGCTGATTTTTCCTCGGCAGCACCTTTTTCCTCCTCAAACTGCTCATAGTCCCTCTTGCACTCGTCAGAGCCGGATATCTGTTCCACCAGCGCAGTGAGCTCTTTGGGATTCTTCGACGCAATAGACTCCACATCACCCTGCACAATTTAGCATTGTTAATTGACACCAGTAACAGATATAGGCCATGCTTGGATAAACTTCAGTACAGAGTTTAAAATAGCATTGCTTTAGTGACAGAGCGGACCAGCTACAAGGGCCACCATAGGGGGGGATTTCAGTGTAATAGCTGTAGTGGACCAAATAGCAGCTGTAGCAGACAGGATAGTGGCGCTATGAGTTGTTTCCAGAAAAGCTCTTTGAATAGAGAATTAGGGCTTTTTTAGAGGGCTATTCTTGGGATTTCAATTTCCAAAATGAAATGTACAACTATAATAGGAGTGAAAATGATAAAGAAGAAGGCTTAGATTTTAAAGATGATAATTGATGATTCCTATCTAAGAAACTAGTATTTGACCTTTGTTGATATTTAGTTGTTTGTTTTGCTTAAGGTCCCTATTATGACTTTTTATTGTTAATTATGAATTATGAATGTCATGATTTTTTGAGAATTTATCTCTGTATAGTAACTAACAATAGAAACTACCCCACTCTAGCATTTTTCAGGGATATAAAACGCTGTTTCTCCATAGAATCTTATATTCACCTCAAGCTTTTGGAGAAGTAAAACAATAGAGCTTCAACAAAAGCTAATTGAACAAAAAGGGGAAAAGAAGCGAAGCAGAACCTGAAAGACCAAGAAATTGCGAGCTTTGACGAGAATGCCGAGGGACTTGAGTCTGTTGTTGTAGGTCTCCCAATTGACAAGGGATTCGTCGATGCGGTACTCGCTGGCGCCGGCGCTGGTGATGGTGCGGGTGAACTTGATCTCGGTGGAGTTGGCGAGGTGGTAGACGAGGCGGACGAAAGCTCTGCGACCTTTCTGCTCCTTCTCGCGGTCGTCGAAGGCGTAGATGAGGTCCTTGAGCTGCGCACCGCGGAGCTGGCCGGTGCGGACGCCGAGGACGAAGCTGATGGCGTCCATTAGGTTGGACTTGCCGGCGCCGTTAGGGCCGATGATGGCGGTGAAGTCATAGAAGGGACCGATCACTTGGAAGCCCTTGTAGGACTTGAAATTCTCCACCTCGAGGCAGTGGATTTTGCCCGGGGAGAGTAGCGACGGCATCGTGAAGTTCGTGCGTGCCCTAGGTCGAATCGAAGGTGCGGTTCCGGCGAGGGCGGAGTGAGGTTAGGGTTTGGAATTGAATGGGGGGAGGGGGGAAATTGGCGGGAAAGGAAACCCTAAGAGAGAGTAGAGTGCGTCGTTAGTCGTTACGTAGCGAGTAGAGAAGAGAATGACTCAAGCAAATCCCACTGTTCTCAGGGCTCTTTTCCGCTTGCTCGCGTCATCGTATTCGTAGCTCTATAGATTCAAAGCTTCAACGAAAAATTTAGGATCGTTGATGGCGGGATAGAAAGAGGGTTTGATATACTCACTCAACCAAAAAAATAAAAACATATAATTCACTTATTGTTATGGTTATAGACTTAATTAATTTAGTCACTCGTTTATTAAAATGTTCAATTAGATTATTTGATTGTATAAAACGTAACAATTATGTTCTTTCCATTCTATTATAACTTTTCTTTTGTGAATGAAAGGGCCTTAAGAAACAAATTAGAATCCTCGTGGGAACACGATTGAGTTCACATCATCTAAAAAAATTGCCAGAGAAATAAAAAGATGGAACAAAATCAAAAACTATCATGCTCTTGAAGTTGCAACCCATAGCTGCAAGCAAATCAGTAGGTTGGTTTTCCTCCTTCAAGATATGAGATCAATTGTAAACCTCCATTCAGACCAAACTCCTTAATACCATGCACCAAGTTGGAGCAAGGGTGCCAGGCTAGTCAGTGACTAAGAATTCAATAACAGATTTGAATCACATTCAATTATGAATATGTTTAGATCCAAGTAGAAGTATTTTTAAAAGTTTTATTATTAAAAATATAGAATTTTTTCATTAAAAAATTTCTTAAAAAATACTTCTAATCTTATATTTAAATATGTTATATAAAATACTTAAAATTACTTCTCTGATCAATTTAATTATGATATTCTTCATGAATAAGAGACATAATTTTTTCCATGAACATGTAGTTATTGTAAATCCTTTTTTATATCTCAATTTTTTATACACTTATTTTATTTAATGATCATTAATATAAAATTCTTTATATTATTCTGAATTCTTCACGTATCATCTCTGAAATCATTTGAAGGTCAATTCTCCAAGCACTTTTAAATTAATTTTAAAAAATGGCATTTTATAGCCCCATTTTAATTATTATAATTTCTAAAAAAAACATCAGATTATCCTAAATCAATTCCAATCAGAATAACTACCCCCAATTAACACAATCAAAATCCTAACCACCTCAAATCAACACAATCAGAATCCTAACCACTACAAAAAGCAAATGGGTCGTCGTCGTCGTCTAATTCCCCAACCCCAACACCCACCCATCCCCTTCGTGAACACAACTTAAGCTCACAATGGAGCAAATTTGGTTGATTGGTTTAGGTGGTAGATGCATATCTGGATTTGTGGTGGCGCGACGATATGGTTTAGGTTGCGTGCGAAGGTTGGTGGTGTCGTGTGTGTTCGTGGATTTGGTTTGGGTGGTGGGTGCACATCTGGGTTAGTGGTGGCACGAATGCACGATGGTGGTGAGACGATGACGCGATGGTGGTGCGGTGGTGGTTGGTGGCGTGCATAGGTTGGTGGTATGCGTGGAGTTTGGATCTTAGCGGAGGTTGATGGTGCTTGTGGTGGCATGTGGTGATGCTTGTTTGGGCTGAGTGTGGATTTGGGTCCACAGAGGATGTGGTGGCTTCTGGTGGTGCGCGATGGTGCTTGTTTGAGCTTTGCAGAGGTTGGCAATGTCGTGGTTGCGGTATGATGTTGGCAGTGTCGTGGGTGGTTTTTGAGGATAGAAGGTTAGGAAAAGCAAAAGAAAGAGGTTGACTGTTGGTCAACGTGAACAAACTGACAGAAAAGATATAATTATTGTGTTTTTAACCATTTTAATTAAATATTTTAATAATTGATGAATTAAATTAAATTTTAAATTATAATTAAATGATCAAATGTATAATTAAGTCATTGTTATATTATAGAAATAACTAAGTTTTTGGTCTTGAATTTTTTTTGAATTTTGAATTTTAACTCTTAAATAAAATATTGACCGATTAAGATCCCTAATCTTTTACTATGTTATATCTTTAAGAATGTCATGTGTTTTTTATTTTAATTATTTGATGGGAGCTTATTTTGTAACTGTTAAATATTGTTGCACTTTTTTATGCAAATAAATCCAAGTACATGAACTCCAATGCCAACACAATATATGACAACATAAATCAGACACAACCCTCTCTTTTCCTTCTTTCTCTCATCTCAATCTCTCAAGAACTAGAGGGATCATTGCTTTCTCTTTAACATGCGCAACTTGAGAACCCACTTTCCTTCTCTCTCTCCAACGTATCCCGGTGAGTGCTTTCGACACAACGTTGTTCTACTCTTGACAATATTTGCCCCCCAATTTCATGATCTCAAACCTTCCACTACTCCTTCCCAAAACCCACTCAGAATTTAAGATCAAGATCCAGGAACTTGGTCGACGAAGTAGGAGAAAGCGAAGAGGTAAAGGCAATGATGTGAAGTGAGAGTTCTATAACTTTACTACTCTGGAAGATTGAACTCCCAAAGCATCATCAAGCAACAATTGATCCATGAAAGAGGGTTGTTGCTCATGCATGCAAAATTCTTCCTCTATACCAATGCCCCTATTAGTAGTGGCATCCGCTACTCTATTAGCTTCTTTATACACATGAGAAGAAATCACTTGACAATCAACTTTTATTAAACCTTTTATAGCATTGATTAGAGCTCAAGTAGACGCACACCCATGTTTAGACTGATTCAAGCTCAAACTATTAGTTTGAGAATCAACCTCAACCTCTAATCTCTTCATCCCACATATGGTTGGCAATGTTGACTCCTCAAAAAACTCCTCAAAGCTCCGCAATGAAGATAAAACACTTTTTGCTTAACTTTTTAGAGAAAAAAAGTATAAAACCTATAGAATCTTTTGGATGAATCCTTAACTGATCAATCCTTAACTGATAAACAATACAGTAACTAACTTTATTTTTTGTTTTTTAATCTATTTAATTAAAAATACTACAATGGTTTTGTTATTTTTATATTATCTTATTATTCAATAATTCCGTGCCTCTCTAAATTTGTAGATTGGTTAAGGGAGTAGTTATAAGAATTTTAAAAAAATAAAAAGTAATTTTAGAAATAAAATGAGAAAAAAATGTGTATACCAAAACATCATATTCTCTAGAGTAATAACAAGACGGAGTCTAGGGTACGCAACCCAAACTCCTTCGTAAGTTACGAAGCGATATCGTGACCGTTAGATCAAAATAATGAGATTTGTGACGGAGTCTAGGGTACGCAACCCAAACTCCTTCGTAAGTTACGAAGCGATACCGTGACCATTAGATCAAAATAATGAGATTTGTGCCAAAATTTGTAACCGGTTGTGTACAGTATTTTACCTATTAATTAATGATTTTGACTTTTTCTCTCTCTATCTTGATACGCGTGAAAAAGTTTCTAACCTGAACAGTTTTTCACCGTAATCAATATCTGGATTTGGCCTATCCATCTAAACTTAATATAAGAGTAATAATTGTAAAAGCATATTTTGTAACATTTTTACTCAAACTTTTTTTCTGTAATTGATAATATATTAATTAATTTCTTAATTATTATTTTAAGGTAATTAAGAATGTCGTATGCCTTATAGAATATTTTTTAAAAAAAGTATTATTTTCAAAACGTAGATGAAATGTAAAACACAAAATATTTAATAGCAAAATTTTATAAAATACATAAAATAAATTAAGATAAAAATATTTAAAATATATTAAAATATGTTTAAAATTGTTAAAAATACATCCAATAAGAAAAGGATAGGGTTAAAAAATTTAAAAATATAATGTTTCTTTTAAAAAATTAAACTTCTATTTGATATATAAAAGCTATTCAATTTTTTAAAAAAAATACTATTGGGTCAAACCAATAATTAAATTTTTAAATGAGATGAATTGACGATAAATAGTATAATATAAAAAATCCAAACAAATATACCAAACAAGATCAATTCATAGTTAATTTTAATATTTGTGGAACCAAGTGAAAAACAATAACAATAGAAGATATAAATAAATAATATTATCACTTTTTCTGTCAGCAAAATTAAATATATATTATCATTAGTAGCAAGGTACCAAAAACAAAAAAATTCGAGGAGGTTATGGTGTATTTCAATCACAAGCAAAGACATGTT
>PYAF01001175.1:3598799-3619182 GCA_007407185.1 Glycine tomentella
TTGCTGACAGAAAAAGTGATAATATTGTTTATTTATATCTTCTATTGTTATTGTTTTTCACTTGGTTCCACAAATATTAAAATTAACTATGAATTGATCTTGTTTGGTATATTTGTTTGGATTTTTTATATTACACTATTTATCGTCAATTCATCTCATTTAAAAATTTAATTATTGGTTTGACCCAATAGTATTTTTTAAAAAAAATTGAATAGCTTTTATATATCAAATAGAAGTTTAATTTTTTAAAAGAAACATTATATTTTTAAATTTTTTAACCCTATCCTTTTCTTATTGGATGTATTTTTAACAATTTTAAACATATTTTAATATATTTTAAATATTTTTATCTTAATTTATTTTATGTATTTTATAAAATTTTGCTATTAAATATTTTGTGTTTTACATTTCATCTACCTTTTGAAAATAATACTGTTTTTAAAAAATATTCTATAAGGCATACGACATTCTTAATTACCTTAAAATAATAATTAAGAAATTAATTAATATATTATCAATTACAGAAAAAAGTTTGAGTAAAAATGTTACAAAATATGCTTTTACAATTATTACTCTTATATTAAGTTTAGATAGATAGGCCAAATCCAGATATTGATTACGGTGAAAAGCTGCTATGTTCAGGTTAGAAACATTTTCACGCTTATCAAGACAGAGAGAGAAAAAGCCAAAATCATTAATTAATAAGTAAAATACTGTACACAATTGATTACAAATTTTGACACAAATCTCATTATTTTGATCCAACAATTACGATATCATTTCGTAACTTACGAAGGAGTTTGGGTTGCGTATCCTAGACTCTGTCTAATAACAATTATAACATAGATTATAGAGGAGAAAAGGGTAGTGGGTATTGCTTCACCCAAACACAACAGTGACTGCTGCTGCCTGCAATGGTTTCGCTACCAACATGGTTTCGCTACATTAGCCAGAAGATCAAATTCTCCGTCACCGTCGCCTTGAACGATCTTCTTATCAAGGTTCTTCATCCCTTACTTTACTCTCATCCTTTTTTTCTTTTTTTATTATAATTTTATTCTTCCTGATAATTGTCAATGGTAGTCATTTATATTTGTTGTAAAGTTTTCCTACTTTTAATTTGCGCGATTCCTGCTTAATAAAAGGAAAATAGAAAGCGGTGGGCTTGCTATTACCTTTGTTTATTATTTGGTGGAGAAATTTCATTTGTGAGAATATCTGGATTTTATGAAGAGGGAAAGAGATTAGAATTGAAATTGAAATTTGCTTGGTTGTCAAATGGTATGGTGTTCTGCATAGTGTGTTTATAATGTTTTAATTTAGGTTCTGGTTTTTAGTGTTTTCAGTCTAGTGGCAGATCAATGCTCGAAGGTCGTGTTAGAGGATTTTGTGACTGGTTGTTTCTTTGTGTTGTTATGGAGATCATCACTTGTAAATGAATGCGAGTCTGTATGGGTGTGATGATAGAATCTCTCATTTGGAACATACGAGTATGTTCCAAGAATGATGTTTTTTTGTGAGTGGGAATTAATGATTCCAAGTACATTTAAAACTGTTTATTTTGCTGTTTAAGTGTTCGGCATGGTAATGATCAGAAAGTTCTGTAAGATCCTTCTCATAATTGTTCTAATAACTTGTCTTGTTTATTTACAATGAGATCTTTGCTCTTAGTTCATTCAAAAGTTCTTACTCAACATGAGACTTGTTGAATTCTTTGTCAATAGGCACTCTAGCTTGTATGTTAATTAGATTTGGGGAAAAAAGGTTAATGAATGGAAAAAAATTGTTGGTCCTCAAATCAGGAGCTGTGTAGTTTGAAATAGATCATATTTGGTGTTCTCGTAGCAATAGAATGGTGGCTGAAATATTGAAGCTGAGAAATTTAACTTTTATTTATTACAACAAAGTGAATAAGGGCTTGTTTGGATAAACTTATGAGGAAGGAAGGAAAATTGAAATAAGCTTCACCAATAAGCTAAATTTAGCTCATGCATAAGTTAAAAATAAGTTTTTGGGGAAGCAAATATGAGAGAGCTTCTACAAATTAGCTGATGCATAAGCTAATTTTTCCTCCCTATTTTCTTCTCCTATTAATGCTTATGGAGAAGTTTATCCAAAAGGTCCTAAGTTTAACTGTTTGTCTAAACTGCCTTGGATAAGAAGAAATCATAACATTTCAAACACCTTTTGTTTTATTTATTTTTTTGCCATACATTGGGTATTGTTCAAGCAATAGATCTTCTCCACTCCCTTTTAAATTTATGCAGTGTTAACAGAGTTGTCGGTGGCTTGGAAACCAATTTCTATCGTATTTTTTGAAAATTGAGGGAAGCATTGGATAAGAGGCGTTGGAAGGCATGTGATTTCCAAGGTTATGCTTTTATCTTGAAAAGGCTAATCTATTGGATGTTAATCATTTCATCCTAAACAATGGCATTTATAGGAATATTTTTCCTTGTAGTTTAAGTTCTACAACTGTGCCAGTGCAAGGTTTTCCTGTTATCCTGTTTTCTATAACTGCTTATCACATTGTTAGCACTTATAAATCCCCTCCTTTGAAATGATTTTTACTATTCGATGTTTAATGTGAACAGAACTATAAAGGAGGTCCAATTACAGCCAGAGAGATGGATGATGCTATTTGGAAAAAATTCTATCAAGAAAAGCTGACATACTTACACTGGAATAAAGGAGAGGAGATGGCCCCTACTATTGATGGAAAAGCAGTAACTCTTGTTCGGAAATTACCAGATGTAGACCCAACGTAATTTCATACACTATCCTTTTGTGCAAATCTATTGACTATTATTGCTAGTTGTTTGATATGGGCTTTCTAAAGCTAGAGATTCAATATACATGCTTTACATAAAAAGCTTCTATTTGCTTTATATGCCTTTCTTAGACTCTCAGTATGCTGTATCTTCTTCTTGGATAGCTGTGCAACCCTTGCTTACCAACTCTTTCAGTCACTTATTTTCTTTTCAATGTCTGTTGAGATGATCCCACTTTGTTTGCATCTGGCCCATCATATATTTGTCCTAGTGAACTCTTGAAAAACTTATTTTCTTGTTAAATTATAGTTTATCCACTGTCACTACTGAACATCTGCGTAACACAATTTAAGTTTACCCACTCTATCTTGACAACATTAACTAGCACATCATTTTGGTGCTGTGTCCATCCGAAATAGCAGAATGGCATAGAAATAGATATTTAATCATTGAAAGGGAAAATATATATAGAGGTTGAGTCTGTTTTGATCTTTAAGCAGTTTTTAATAATTAAAAAAAAAAAAATGGGGTAGGACTGATTTTGGTTTGTACCATTCTCATTTGCCTCAACTTCTTCATTTAATTTGGGCACATATAATACATATGATGATTGTAGAAAGAGATATATTTGCAGAAAAATTTCCATTCACGTTGAATAGTTACAATACTAAGTGTTCATATATACATACTTACAACTACCCATAAATGTTAACAAAGATATTATAATTCTCATAGTTATATGTGTGTGTGATGCTGTGTCCATGTTTTACATTTTTAAAATTTAATCCTTGGTGCAATTAAGAGTAAAATTCTCATACTTACAACTACCGCAATTAAGAGCAGCTTTTCAACAGTAAGCCTTGGTGCAACATTAAGTGTAGCTTCCTTGTAAACCTGGTTGTCAGGTTCTTCTTGTGGAAACAGTCTTCTTGCTCACAGTATAAAAAATGGATTTCGTGCATCAACTCTCCGCAGACCCTAAAATTGTGGGTGGGGTTACTCTATAGTCAGTAACTTGAATGCTGTGAGGAACACTAAAATTTTCAGATCCCATTTTAAGTTCAGATAATGGTTTCTTGTCAATAAGTGGCCCATGGAGATTAGTGTCAGAGATTGTTTCTGTTCAAATGATTTCTCTTAAATGGTTGGGCAAATGTATGATAAATGAATGAGTCTAGAGTTTGTGACGGACTGTATGTTTTTTGTTGTAACATGAACTCTATCATAAATTTGACTATTTAAGTTGGTAGGATCGTATTTTACTCTTTGTAAAGATATTAAAATTCTTTTATTTTCCAGCATTTATCAGTTTGGTAGTTGAAACTCCGAGCTGGTTCTTACCTGTGAGTCTGTGACATATCTTAAATATGGTAAAATTCTAGTTCAGAGCCATGGTTGGTTTTAGCAAATGTTATGTATAAAAACTATAAATTAGCTGCCCTTCAGTGGTGTGACAAACTTCATACTTATCATGTGCAGTGGTTGTGACTTGTGAGTATTATTTCAATTTTTTTTTTTCGTTATTAGGTTGAAGCTTTTGGATAGTTTGAGTTGTGACTTGTGATCACCCTCTTCCGTAAAACAAAAAAGATTGCCAACTGACTGGTGGTTTAAAAAATGTTGAAACTAGGTCTTCCTCCATTTTGTTTTTGTTATTCTTTGAGTTCCACAAAAGTTGGAGATTGACTGATGATTGACCTTTCCATCTGGAGCATATTAATTAGTGTATTATCATCTCCATTTTTGTTGGAGATTGACTGATGATTGACCTTTCCATCTGGAGCATATTAATTAGTGTATTATCATCTCCATTTTTGTTATGATAGTCTGGGTTCTTTGACAGGAGTGTTTTTGTAGGAGATGTTGTGGTTGTGAAGGACCCTGAGAAGCCAGATAACTACCTACTCAGGAGATTAACTGCAATTGAAGGCTATGAAATGGTTTCTACTGATGAAAAGGATGAACCCTTTATCCTCGAGAAGGATCAATGCTGGGTAGTGGCTGGAAATGAAAAATTGAAAGCCGAGGTAAAAGCTGCCTAACTTTGCTATCCCTAGGTGGATCATTATGCACCTCTGCCACAATTTGAAGAATATTATTGTATTAATGTCATAGTAAAAGTTTTATATTAAAACATCATTTATCAAGCAATGAGTTATCATTGATATACGAGTATTCAAGTTGATTACATACTCTTAGTCATTTAAATTTTCTGAAATCAGTGTGTAAGATTAATTTGATAACTAGATTGTTACAGAAGAACGATAAATAGACTCTCAATAGATTGATTGGTTAAAATAATTTTATATGATGAGTTAGTAGAGGTGACTTCACCTAGTGAGATAAGACTTTTGTTGTTTGTTGTTGACTTAGTGGAGTGTAAGCCAATACTTACACTTTTGTCAACAAATCTGACATTATTGACTGGATCTGGACTTATTTTTCTGTTAAACCCCCTCTTTTTAAGACATAAAAATGAAAGACTGTAGCTTATCATGGCAATGCAGTCAAGCAACTTTTGGAATTCAGTTTATGATATGGCTAGAGGTCGTGTATATGTTTGCAAGTTTGACTTGATTCCCCAAGTGGAAATGTTCAATCCATGTTTTAATTCATTCATGACTTTTGGTAATACCAAAATTGCTTATTCCTAAACAATAACTGTGGTTATAACCTGAAGAAGAAACAAAAAACACCTCTTAACAGAAGAAAAAGAAATCACCCACTAACGATTTTTAGTGTGAGACTCTCAATATTTGATTATTTTCTATGTAGCACTGTATGGTTAAGTGAGAACTGGGGATATAATTAATTTGAACCTCAGATTTTCTCCTTATTCCTTGACGCCTTCTTACAGCTTTGGAATTTTGTAAGTGACCAATTATCTTTAAACTTTTCAAAGTAAATGTTTCCACAAAGGCTAGTAAATCTGCTGTAATATTTTTGCTATTCTTTTCCCTCTTTAATTGCTTGTAGAACACTAGGAACAATTAATTGTTTAATGCTCCCAACCCAAATGACAGGAAGTGAAGGATAGCCGAACATTTGGTCCAGTTCAGATGACAGACATTGTAGGCAGAGTCATATATTGCCTGCGAAGTGCTGTAGACCATGGCCGAGTACAAAACAGGTGAACTAAATTTCTTAGGCTAACTAAATTATCAGGAACAAAAAATGGGGATGCTCTTTTGAGTTGATTGTTGATATATTTTACCCCTTAACCAGTGATTTCGGCATGCGAGAGGATACACCAGTGCTGGAAGTGGAACTTGATGTTGATGAGATGGCAAAGAGTCACAAAGCTTGAAACATTTTTTCCCGAGAAACAGTAACTAGTTTACTTTATGCATGCCTTAGTTTCTTCTTGTGGATTTTCCTTGAAGCACAGATGAAGAATAAAATGTATGATTTTTAAATTGTTGCAATGGGATGGTGGTGTTATGTGGATGTCCTCGGCATGTTAGGTAATTGGCTAGCTCTTCCCAAGCAGAAATTTGAAGCTGTCTGTGTTAAAGCTTGAGTTCAACATTATTGTATGCTAAGTTCAAAATTGACCAAATTTTGGTCTGTTTTGTTAATGGTCGAGGATGATAAGATAAAAGGCTGCATTATTAGAAACAAATGGTTTCAGATATTTTCATTTTGATGGCTGCTCAATGACAATGATAAAGAGTTCACATGCCATTTGAATTTCAAGGGCGATAGTCTTTGATATCTGGTTTTTTTTAGTCAGTTAAGTGAGTTTATAAAAAAGAATGTTGAAGTGAAACTTGATTGAATCACAGGCGCACACAAACGAGTTCTTGTTTTTACTCTGCGTCACAATTTGTGGTTAGTTAATGACCTGCATTAACATGAAGCATGCAAAGGCAGAATTGATTTCTTGGATCCTCTGTTGATATTATGGATTATCACTTCTCACAAACATTCATTCTCGATTTGGGAGGCACATATTGCCATCATGTTAGATATCTTTAGTGGTAAATCTCAAATTGTGAGATCTAAGACTACTTTTTGGTAGATTCCATAGTGCCACATAGGATTAAAGATCTCTCAAGATTTCTTCCATTTTTGTCTTTAATGGTAGATCTTATTTTGAGATCTTAGGAAGAAAAAAATGGAGAAAATTTATTCTTTTTTAAACAATGTGCAGATTTTAAGGGATCTTCTACAAGAACTTATCCTTCATGTTGGATATCTCTTCAACTCCTTTATTGAGAGATCTAGTAAAGATCATATCTTAAGTTCAAGATATTTGCTCAATATCTTGCACTAAAGATGTTTTTATGGCTGTTGCATACATTACTACGATATGTTCTTACATATTTTGGGTCATTCGATTATATTGCTAAAGATCTAAAGGACAGATTTAAGTGCATGAAAGAAAAAAGGAATATTTAAATTAAAATAGAAAATAATAGATATGAAATCTACACTTTTTTAATTTTTTTTTCCTTGAATAGTATTTTCTCCCCCACAATCCAACCATCCCTAATTGTGATAAAAAAAAAGTACAAGTAATCTTTTAAAAACTTCCATAAAAAAATCTTTTAAAAACTAAAATATTAATATATTTGTATGTTGTCTTGATCCTATGTTGTGTAAGATCATCCTTACATTTTTTATACGTTTTAAATGGATTTCATCATTACACGATTTTTTATTTTATTTCTTTACAATTTAAGCAACTCTTCTTTCCAACCCAACAACTTAAGTTTTTTTTACTAAATGCATCCACAAAAACCACACATCCTTACAATTCATCAACACTAATTATTACTAACTTATTATTATTATTATTATTATTATTATTATTATTATTTGATAAAAATGTAAAAAATAAAGTTTAGCATCGGTGTTTACATAAGCAATTGATGCATGATAAGTTCTTAATTAAAATGAGCTAGATGAGTGGTTCTTGACAGCACTCTTATCCAAACCGGTCTGGTCTGACTGGTCGGACCGATTGGACCGAGATTCGATAGCATAATCAGTTTGGTTTCATTTTTTTTTCTTACTCAAATAATGTTAATTATATACTTATATATAATAGATACATATATAATTTTAAATTTTAAATATATATCGAGTCAAACCGGACCAATTACTGATCCGTTGATTGGACCACTGACTCACTATCTTGACCGGATCAATGACCGAGCTGGTTTTAATAACACTACTTGACAGACATTGTTTCATACTAAGAACCTGGGATGGAGACGGCCTAAATGTAAGAATATCGTCCATAATAATGCAAAATATTAACCAAGAATTTAATCATGTGAATAAAAAAGGCTTTATTAAAAAATGTTATATTTATTTTATTGATTTCTACATCTCAATTAGCAAACACTCTCTATATATATGTATGTGTTTCTTCCTACATTATAAAACTCAAACACCACCCCCTTATCCTCTCCGTCACAATGAAAAGGGATATAATTTGAGTTGTATGGGTGCAAGAAACTGGTGACTTTCTTGAAACGAGAAGTAATGCCAATACACTCCTCCATAAGCACCTTTTTACTAGTTAAAAAATATATTAAAAATTATAAAATCGAGAAAAAAAAGTCATTAATTAAATAAGATATAAAATCTATTACATTTATAATTTTTAATAAATTTTAATCAAGAACGTATGTTCAAAAGTGTGTTAGAGAATAACACACTATCATTTCTGTTCTTAAATTGTCCGTTGAAAAAAAAGAAACATAAACATATTTGCACTACTATAGTTGCTGCTGTAGCTGTGGTTGGGCCCTTGTTGACCTTTTTTAATTGTACTGATGACAAAAAAAAAATAAATGGCACACGATGACAAGTTTGCCCCTAAAAGATTCCATATTTCCGAGAACATCCCTTATCAAACAAAAGAACCTACGAATCGCATGAAAAGCGGCATTGAGTGGGAGTGTTCCCTCTCCTCTCTTCTTCTCAAACAATGTCGCAAACAACGCTGCACCCTTTCGTTGCCAAAAACTTTGGTAAGTGTTCCCTCTTCTTCTCTCTGCTTTATGATTATTCCTTTTCGTTATTATAGAATACAAAACTAAACAAAACCTTAGCCACGCTTAAGTGAAATTGGTTAATTTAATTAATTCTTTATTATTATATCTGGCATATCATTTCCTTCTATGGGGAAGGGAGGCCATTTATACATCTAGGATCCGACTTCTATCATTGATACTAATAGGAAATGAACCACTATGGCAAGGAAAAGTGTGATTCAGAGGGAGAAGAAGAGACAAAAATTGGAACATAAATATTATTTGATTCGCCGATCCTCAAAAAAAGAAATAAGCAAAGTTCCCTCGTTAAGTGATAAATGAGTATCAGCTTCAAAACCCCGCCTCATTTCTTTAGCTTAAATTACAAATTAAACACAAGGGTTTTTTAAATACCTGTTTCTAGTGACATAAATTTTTGTCCTTTTTCAATGAAATCCGTAGCTTTATGAATTATGATTGAAAGCTTCTTTTTTTCTGTTGTTTTTAATGGTTTCTTAACCCCATCATGTATGTTGTTACTTGTGTTATTGGCGTGACTATTAAGGGGCTTTTGAGGCTTCATCCTTTTGGGGAAAATGATATTTTTGAGTTTGGGTTGATGATAGAATGTTCTGTGCGTTTGTGGTTTTGAAGCTGGCTCATATTGCCCGCAATCTATTTGTTTAACAGTAATGTAATATCTACACCAGGATTTCTCTTGGTAATTGAGATGTTAATGAACATAAAACATTAAGCAAACGATAAATGAGGCAAACTAATAATTTACATGTAATTGACTGTGTAGATATAATATTACTACTTGTTTAAATGATCATTGTGAGTGGTAAGCCATAGCAATTGTTCACTTCTGTTATTAATGGAAGCAGTCTTTCTCCAGTCTGGAAGGGCCTATGACTTGTTAATGGGCTTCTTGGTATAGTTTGTCAAAATAAGCTCTTTTCAGTTTATTTCAATAGTTTTCATGGTCAAATTTATAAGTTATCATGTAATAAAAGCTTATTGAATGAGTGATTAACTAAATTGTTTACCCATATACACCCTTTGTCCGTGCAATGTTTGCTTTCCTGAATGTCCTTTCTGTCCTGCATTTTGCAGTTGTGATAGTTTTTATATTATTCATCATTTTCCACCATGGTTATCAGCATTCTTTTTTGTGAAAGTAAATAATCAAAGTGCAGTAATGAAAATGTTGGTCTTCATTGACAGTTGGGAACAAGCTTCATGTTGTTGATGACTCTTTGAGGGGCACTCACCAAACTTAACATTTGCCTTTTTCTTTTCTTGGATGATTGAACCAATGTGGATGTACATGTTTTATCTGCAAGCTGTTTGTAGAAGAGTGTTAAGTCATAATGATTGTATCATGATTAGTTTGTTTCTAAGCTGGCTTTTCTAGAGTTGGCTCCATGTTAATATTCAGAGCTTGAGTACTTGGTGTGTTATCATGGGTTTATTTGGCTTGACTGCTTGAGACCATGTTTTGTGTCATTTTGCCCTTTAATTTTTTGAGGAGTGCTAGGAACATACTCTCTAACTCACTCTTTGCTACTGGTTAGAATTTATTGGAAATTACAAAATCAAGATTCAAGAGCATCACACATTTTTATGGTTTTCGATAAATTCAAAACTATAGTGTGTTCCTCTATTTTTTTTTCTTCCTGTTCTCATACTTCTATATATGTGGTGTTAAGTTATTTTGGTGTTATATAATGGCAGAAGGCAAGTGTCTCCCATGTTCAGGTGTTTCTGGAAGAACTGCTGCTGTATATTCCTACTCTTCTCTAGGTCATCACAGAATTCATTCCCATGTCCAAGTTAGAGGACTAAAGTGTGGCTTTAGGGGAGCATCTTTTGTATGTGAAGCAAAGAGGAACCCTGATTTCTCAAGGCAAAACAAGCATGGGTCCTCCAGAAGCAGAAATCGGAACAGTGATGGGAGAGACAGCTTTGAGAGCTTTGACGATGATATGTTTTCTTTAAAAAATGGACCGCCTGTGTCTCTTTCAACCTCAGGAAAATTCCAGGCCACTTCAGCTCCTGGTCCTAGGGAGAAGGAGATTGTTGAGCTATTTAGGAAGGTCCAGGCTCGGCTGCGTGAGAGGGCTGCTTCCAAAGAAGAAAAGAAAGTTGAAGCCTCCCGAGCGCAAAGCAAAGAGAACAGTACTGTAGATTCCCTTCTCAAACTACTGAAGAAACACTCAGTTGAGCAAGTGAAGAGAAGTAGTGGAGGAGGCAGAGGAAAAGATTTTAGTTCAGACCAGTTGCAAGAAAGTAACCAATATGATGAAGGACGAAACTCTAAAATTTCTGATTTGGATAGTTCTCCAAAGGATGAGCCCCAAGAGGACAATGTCTTCTCTTCCTCAGTAGCCAGGCCTCGATCAAATTTCCAAAGAAGGTCTCCCGTTCCTCGTTTAAAATACCAGCCTGTCTCTAACAATGAGGATGATATGACTGTAGTGCCAGTAGGTAGTGAGGATACAGAGAACAATCAGGATCAGATAGATTTGAAGCTTGATGACGAAGCTGAATCTGACTCTGAATCTGATGTTGATTCAAAGGATGAGCTTTTCTTCCCAAACATGGGGATGGCTGAATTGTCTGAGGATGACGATTCTGAGCAAACCTTTAACGATGAGAGTGTGGAGGAGCAGCCGGTGGCTCAACACAAGGACTTGAGTGCACTGAAGCTGTCTGAATTGAGGACACTTGCAAAGACTCGTGGCCTGAAAGGGTTCTCAAAAATGAAGAAGAGTGACCTCGTGGAGTTGCTAACTGAGAGCTGAGTCTGATGGAATGATATACGAGAAGAAAAGGGACAAAACAACACATGCCATAGTAAAATAGATTTTTTTTTTTCTTTTCTTGTTTTTAATTTGACATTCTATCCGATGTTTCTTTGTGTTCTTTTTTTTTTTTTTTGTCACACTCTAATTTAATTTTTCCGAGTACTTGAGGTTCAGAGTTTGTGGAACATTAGACTATTAGAGTAATTATGATATCTTTGCCTCGGAGAATTTTTAAATTTGTAGTTATATTCCCGGGATGATATCTTGTGGCATTTTGATCCAGTGACCTATTTGGCTAGTGAGAGATTACATCATTGTCTTAGTATTTTGGTTATCTCCTTTATTCTTTAGTTTGTGAGATTTTTTTATGGCCATTCGTATAATGCATGCGCAAGCATAAAGTCAGAAGAAATATCCATTATGGGTTTTAGGTTAAGAATGTACACCTCAAAGGCTCAAACCTTCTTATGAACTTTGGTCAAGGTGGCTCAAAAACAAAGTGTCTTGGCCCATGTTAGTTAATTTCTGAATGATTTTGTTCACAGCAGGCACATGCTTTGAGCCTTTGAGGCATCAGGCATGATTACCAAATACCAAAAGCCGAAGAAGGCATCTACTTTGCTTAAATGGCCGTTTGGAATCTTAGTTACACGTGGAAACAAACAAGTCATTAATCTATTGTGGTTCTGGACATTATTTCTTGTAGTTTTTAATGAAAGAATTATGCTTTCTTTTGCTTAGCTTGCAGGATGGGTTATGATTGTCCCTTTTTTTTATCAATTAATATTAGTTATTAATTTTGTTAGAATGTTTGTGGGAACGATTTAAATCCAACCCACGATCTTTTCTTCTTCCGTCCATCATTAACTCAATCCTTTAACTCATGATTGTACCTTAAACAGTTTACATTTAGATCTAAACCTTGTTGAGTATAATTCAGATTTAACTAATTGTAACTGTAGTTAGTGATTAGATGGTTGGGTGATGAGTGGTTTCCAATAGTTATAAATACACGTATAACTGCTCGAATCCTATCATAAAATGAGTGAAGAAAAATAAGTACACTAACAGATTTTTTTTAATTATTTTTTCTGCTCTTTTTTCTCTGTTGAGTTCTATGAAACTCGCCTTTAAATTCAAAGAAATAATTGCTAAATGAGTTTAATTTATACCAAATTTAAGTCAGAGGATGGGATCAAGTAAACTAATTTGAATTAAAACAGGGTTGAGTATACTGAAAAAGTGGGTTGAGTATAGCGAAAAAGTGTAGCTTTTCACAATTTAGTGAATCAAGTTCAAATTTTTGTTGAGAGAAGTGTTATATTCAATGTCCAACTATCTCTCTATAATATTACTTTTAAATAAAAATATTTATATTAGACCAAGATAAATAAATAATGCAAATTTTTGTTGTGGCTTTGGGAGTGATTGTTTTAATTTCTGAAATTTAAAAATATTTTTTTAGTACTTAAATTTTGATAAATTATTGTTTTTAGTTCCTGACATAATAAATTGACACTTTATGTCGATTTTTAACACTTTGTGATAGTTTTAAAATGTAAATTCAAAATGAATTAGTATCATGATTTAATTTGGAAATTCAATCTATTTAATTTCTTGCCAAATTGGTTTTTTTAACAACTTTTAAAATAAGTATAAAAATTAGTCTTCAGTATTAAAACTAATTTAAAACAAGATTTAATTATTATTTTAGTCTCTAAATTTGGAGTGTGTGCTTTTTTAATCTCTAAAATTTAAAACTGATTTTTTTCTTGAAATTTAAAAATTATTCTTTTTAGTCTTTAGTATAATAAATTGATATTTTGTACCGGTTTTTAGTAGTCATAAATTATTTTTTATTTTTTAGTAATTTGAATTTGTATTTTAAAATTATTATAATGCTTAAAAATTGTTACAAATACTAAAAATCAACATAAAGTGTTAATTTATTATGTTAGGAATTAATAAAACAATAACAAGATTCAGGAACTAAAAAAATCCAACTAAATTTAAGAATTAAAACAATAATTAAGTCTTATATGAATTGATAATTATTAATCTATTTAAATAATAAGACTTGTATATTATGTGCAGATCAGGTGGAGCGACAAAGAATCAAATTAGATCCATCTTGAATTAATATTGGGACATGATTTGAGACATTTAAAAGATTTGTTTTTTGTTTTGAGGAATATTATATGGTCAGACTTGACCCGAAGTACTTACGTCCAAGGCAAAATTGGTTCAAATTTTAAATACCCCTTTAAAAGGAGGGTTGTCTTAGTTAGAGAAGGCTATTCTAATTAAATAAATTAAAAAATTTCAAGACTACAAACGTCTTCACAACAACTAAAAAAAAAATCAAAAAAGTTCGAGCCATACATGCTCCAAATATTTCAATTTCTCTAAATAATAATCTATAACAATTATCTATATTAATAATAATGAAAATACCTTCACTTGGTGGAGACATTTTACTGGATCATTTTATCATTTTCAGTTTCTAAACTGGATCATTTTATTAATAGTAATTACTCACTACTTTCATGTTGTTATTTTATTTCAACTTTTTTTTTTCTTTTTAGTTAAAATAGATAGAGACAGAGTGTCTTTCTCTACTAATAATTTATAATGAGAATTATCCTATTAATGTACCCATCTACTATTTCAAATTTACCTTCAACTGATTTTTCTATTACTACCTATCCCAAAAAAAAAAAAATCACTTTCAAAAGATAACATACTTAATCGTTCCACTATCACACAAACCTTAATTGATTCGTAAATAGTGAGACACGAAGTACTCATTTTGCTACGGTAATAATAATAATAATAATAATAATAATAATAATAATAATAATAATAATAATAATAATAATTTCTCAAGATTATTTTATTAGTATCTTGCAGAAATATAACAAACCAACCCTATTTCTTGTTTTACATTACTTGGTCAAGAGCATATTTGGGATTAGGCACCATTTCAGTAATTTTAAGAAACAATTGTGCATTTTTATGCATTTTTTATAATGAAAATATTTTTAAAAAATAATTAATTTATTTTTCTTACTTTTTTGGATGTTCAATTGACTAATTTTTTAAGAGAAAAAAGACTTTATTTATAGGGTGTATACCAACCAAAAACATACTTAAGATGTGTCAAAGTCCGAACAGCAAAAAATTACATGGAGAAATGTTCCATTAGCTATCAAAATTGCATATTCAGATTTAGTCGCTAAATCTTTTTCAATAGATACGCAATTACATTATCCGATTTTTCTAAACATACTTAAGTGCAAGTAAGATTCTATCAATTTCAGTTTTAAAAAATGATTTTTCACTGAAGTTAAGGCAACAAGAATAGTTAACAATATTTTATAAGTTATTTAACTTAATATCATTTTTATTAGAAACAATATATTCATTAACTGAAACAATTAACTATTAATTATGACCTTAAATGCCGATAAAATATAATTTTGTCAAACATTATTAGTTATATATACATGTATGTGTAATCTTTTTAAAAAATGAGGTCACTTAAGCATAGGCCTTGCTTATCCTTCGAGTTAGCTATGGTTTTAAGGAGCATTCTTATTCTTTGATTTTGTTAGCTATACATGACCAAACAACTCTTTCCAATATCAGCAGCATCTTATTAATTTTTATTTTAAGGAGACAGCAAGTAGTCCAATTTAAGTACAGCTCCAAAAGTGGACTCAATCTCAAGGACAATATCCCAAAAGTGGTCTAGTTGGATGTTTTTTAGTCTATAAAAGCTGAACTTGATTGTCAAGTGAGAAAGTAACAGTCCAATGAAATAATAGTATATTTTTTCTCAAATTATGTATTAAATTAAAATTATTATGAGCTTTTAATTAAATTATGATGATGAAACCATTAAGTGAATGATTCAATTGATATAAAGTTATTTTGACTTTAATTAAAGGTCTTAAGTATATTATTATATTAAGTGTTTAAAAATATGATTGTTATCCTATTCAACTTAAATCAAATTATTTCACATAAAAGATGTATGTGATTTCATTCCAAAATTTGATGATGTATATTAAATTGAATTAAAAAATATTACTGTTGGAATATAAGTGTGAGATATAGTTTTACATAGAATAAAAATAAAAAAGTTGAACATCATATAAATGGAAAAAAAATTATAAACATGAACTTTAAATTTTAAATTAAAATCTAATGTCAAGTTCAATTATATAATTTACAATATGATAATCCATTAGTAAAAGTTTATCCGATGTTAACCCTTTCAATTTCCCAACAATTACTAATAAGTTTAATTCACGTCAACTTTTCTTTTGAAATTGTAATAACCATAGAACATTTTAATTCCCCATTTTATAGAACTATCATTTTAAATTCACTTTGGTCACATTAAAAAAAGTAATTGAGAACATTATAACTGATGATATTCTACAAAATTAAAGAAAAATAGCCTAATAATCTCACATACTAACATGGAATTTACTATTTTTCTTGCTAGGTAGGGTGGGATGAACATGCCCATTTCATTGATGTGATGACTTGTTTATAGGCCCATAATGATTATTATCCGCGTCTGAAACACAGTACCATAATAATAGTTTGGACTGGAGCCAATAATTCAACTCCAACTTTCCTTTCCTTTTCTTTGAAAACAGTAGCACGTGCATGCTTTCTGCTTGCTTCCAATAGCAGCTTCCGTCATAAAATAAAAAATGGGAATATTTACAATTTCACTTGTTGGGTGACCCCAAACCAGAAAAGCTTAGCTATTTATGAAACTTGTGGTTTTCGGGTTGCTGATTTTGTGACTAATGTGTGCTTTTTTTCTATCCAAATTTAATCCATCACATGGAGAAAAGAAGTGGAAACAAATCCTTTTATGATCTATAATACAAACCATGACGTATACGGCAAACAAGATAGGTAGTTAATAAGAAATTCATGAGTCATGACATTAATGTTAAGATCTTAGTCAGCAATAACATGAATGACTTGTGAGTTTTTAGGGTGAATGAGAGTTGTGCTTGAATGAAGGTTGGGATTCGATTATACCCTTCTTCATTGGATCCAAATTCGTTAGCTTCTTCTCACCTAAAAAAACAAAACTGAATTTATGAGGGTTTTTTCTATGGGGGAAGTAGGTAGAGACTTTTTGGTGCAACTTTATGAGAATGATACAGCTATATATAAACAAAAAGATAAAGCACTACAATGAATCGTAATTATTATTGGAGAAATGATTATTAAACATTATGTGAGTAAGGAACAAAAACTTTTAAATAAAGATTTAGTTCTTGCAATCTCGAATGTGAATTTTTAAACTTAACACTAACTATTTTTAAAATCATTCCCTTGTACATGCTAATCATGCTTACATTTCTATTCGAATGAATAAATAAAAGGAATTTTTGGTGGACTTAAACTAACTTCGGTTATCTCTCCATCTTAAAAGGAATTAACTTCTTATTGTTGGACTTGAAAATTTTCTTTAGTATATAGAAAAATGTTTTTAAATAACATGGCAGTGCCCAACTAAATGTTAGGGTAAATAAATTACACATAAATAATGGATCAAAGTTAATTTCATAATTTAAACGCATTCACCTCTATATATTAAATAAGGAAAATTTTAAATTAGTTATTTTTAAAGTGAGTAAGTGAAGGTTTATTTTTTAAAATTTAGAGGCTAAGAGTATGTTTGGGGTAGTTTAATTTTAAAGATTTTATCTGTTTTTTTGAGGAAAAAAGTTCTTTGTAAAATAATACTTTAAATTCAATAAATGTTGATATACTCTTTTTAGAGACAAAGCTCGCTTCATAGAAGCAATTTGTATATTATACAATGCCTTAAAGTAACTTAATCATTTAATATATTGTAATAGAAAATGACATGCATCACCTCTAACATTTTTGATTTAAAACTGAAATTGATCATGTATACTTTCTTTATGTTGCACTTTCTCATTTTTCTCGTGAAAAATTGGAATTTTTGTATATCAGATTAGGATGTTGATGATAAAAAGAATAATTTATGTTAAGTTACAATCTTTTTACAATACAACTTTCTCACAATTATGGATATATATAGATCCATTTGAATACATATCATGGATATAAAACAGATATCTAAGTAGAAGTCTTGGACAAGTACGTTATAATCTTATTGTAAAATCTATATTAATAATATAAATATCAAGTTCTATTAATTAGTAATTTGTGAGTCAACTCTAAGGTCTTCACCATTATTCATTTTTCCCAATGTTTTAACCACAAAGCATACATATAGAAAAACATAAAGTTTACATCCGGATTTGATCGAGGTGTAAAGAAGTTAGAAGGAAGGAAGAAAAAAGATAGAAAGGAAAAAGGAAAAAAAATAGAGAAAAAACAGTTGATGTGTGATAAATGATATGAGAGAATAAAAGAAAAAAAATTAGAAATGAAATAGGATTAAAAAAGATATAAAAGAAAAAGTAAATATATAAATATAGTTAGACAAGCATATAAATGACTGCAGTGCTTGGTCAGTGGTCACTTTGTTGATTATTATAAATGAGTATGCCAAGCAGTACTTATAGGAAGAGTGTGAAAGGCTTGGAAAGTGAAAACCAAGAGTTGCCCAACTCGTGTTTTTTTACTAAGCGACATCTTTCAAAGCTGACATTTTCATTAAAAACACACACAGAGGATATGCTATATTAATACACTACAGTCTACAGTACACCTTTTTATTACTAAGTAAAATTCCTATAAAGTCCATTAAATTTCACACTCTATTTAATGATTTTCATGTATTATTTATTAAGATTCGTGTAAATTATATCTAATAATAGAAAATAGTGACAAAATACTATTAAAAGAAATGTGTTAAATAACGTATTGTCCCATTTTTCACATAACATATTGAACTAAACATCACATTGTGATTCGCTTTGTACCATAGCATATTTACAATTAGGTTGGGTAACATACTTAAGAAAGTGGGTGACATTGGCCAATCAATCGTATTTACCTTTTAGCATATATTGGAGAATCATTTTAAAGTAACCGATAGTAAAATGACACCCATCTTTAACTCCTCCCTGTTTGTAGAGAAAAAGATGAACCTGTCGAAAATGTCACGGAATATTGTAGGCTCACATGTTTGCCACAAAATGTCACAGTTAAATGGTCTGAATTTGAAAACGAGGTGTTGGATCCCTATTGGCTACGACCTAAAAGCAAACTTTGGTTTTGGTTAATTGAAAGAAAAAAACTCCTTCAAAGTGAGGAAGTTTCTCAAATGCATGCACATATGTACATTATTAACAAAGTACTTCTTAAATTTATGTCACTTTAATTTAAGATGGGATATGTAAAACTTTTTTCACTTTAGAGGAAACTGTTAGTACCATTTAATAGCCCACAAATATTGCTTCAAGGACTCAATAATATTAATGAAGTTTAGATGTTTACTCATGTATATACATTTTTTTTTAAGAATACTCAATATATACTTAATGCACTATTCATTCAATTTGAAAGTTGAATCAAACGAAAATGGGAACAAGAACTTATTTTACCATGGTTTTACTGCTATCACGTGGCTCCACTAGAAAGAAAAGTTACCAGTTTGCTTTAGCTAGCTAATTTGGTTGTATTATAGTCCAATGGTACCCAAATGGAGTTGTTATTTGTCTCCATCAGCATACTAACCATATCTATATACGAAAAAGGTTGGTTGTATATAAGACCTTAGTTTTTCTTATGACTTTTTAGTTTCTTTTTTATGCAATCTTAAAAGTGAACTTTTAACCATTTTTTTGTGTGTGGATGAGAAAATGGATTCCTTTTTATTTGTCAATGTCAAGAGGGTCAATTCTGACGGATACTGAGATTTATTGAACAACATATTACAGATGAAGTTAATTAATTAATTAGTTTGACCAAACTGAATAATTATGAAAAAGCGGAAATTTTGTCAATCATTTGATTGAAGTTGGTTGGATTTAGGAAAAAAAAAGACGGTAGTCCACAATCAACTAAAAACAAAGACATTCATTTCATAGTGGCTTGGAATCTTGACCGTAGTTTTAGAAATGAAATCACCAGTTTCAGTATGAACGTATGTTTTGAGCACGATCTTGACCAAAATTAAAAAATGATCAGTAAAAATTAATAATTTAAATTTATATTTATACTCATAACAATAACTTTTTCTGAATTTCACTTGCAAATGCCTAATAGCTGAAATATGTTATTTTTTAAAATTTAAGTGACATTTAATTGTAATTCTATATATAGTTGTATTTCATAATTATAAGTTATCCTTATTAATTCCATACTTAGGTTATGATGATGAAACCTCAAACATTTAAGGTTCGCCACAGTATAGCAAACAATTTATAACACGAAATTTAATTTTCAACATATGGTTGGTTCGAATGTGAAAAGGTTTGTATCTCTTAAACATGCAGTCTTAGCTAGGTTTATATCAAAATTTATGCATATGAAAGAAAATATTATTATTAAGAGGATATGATTTAGGTTATGTTTGAAAAAATTAATTGAAAAGTTAAAAGATTTGAATAATATTATTATCAACAATGTGCCAGTATTATTTGCTTTAGATTTAATTTTCTTTAATAATAATAACAACTCTTTCAAATAATAATAATAATAATTATTATTATTATTATTTTCAACATGTATATAAAAGAACTATGTTTTTAATTTAAATAATAAGTAACATGGAACACCGAGTTACATTAAAAATGTATTATTAAAAAAAAAAGCTCATTTATTATAGGATTATCAAGAT
>PYAF01001175.1:3629316-3688217 GCA_007407185.1 Glycine tomentella
TAAATAAGAAAAATAAAATCATATATGATTGTTAAATTGTGATTTTTTTTCATATTATAATGATTTAAAAATGTGACAAATTATTTTTCAAGAAATTAAATTAATAAAAATATTTTTGAAGGTGAAAAACAGTCACAAATTGTGATAAATGGGAAAAATAAAAAGGAAATTTTTTTTTAAAATTTGAGAAACTAATAAAATTATTTTTTAAAGGACTAAAAAATAATTATTTAAATTGGATTAAAAATATATTTAAACTAATAAATATTTATTTGTGTATGTAGACACTTTGTACTTTTTATTATCTCATATACAATAATATGTTTGATATATTGCATAACAAAATAGCCTAAAAATTTATATAGTGCTCCAAGTAAAATACATTTTTGTTCAATATATGATCAGCTCAAGCTCAAACCAATGTCCCCACTCGAATTATAGCACAAATGTGTTCAGTGTTTTTATTTTCTATTGGCGCCAACACAGTAAATAGCAAAAATAAGAATAAGAAAACAAAATATTTTTTGGATCAAATGTAGTTTCACTTGGATTAATAACATAACATGTCATTCTATTTATATAACTTATGTGGAAGAATTTATCTCCTCAATATTGGAGGAATATTTTTAAAATAGATATCCAAAAAAATAAAAGATAAGAAAAAAATAATTATATTATATATTAATATAGTATCAAATATTTAAGAATAATTTTAAATTTTCTACTATTTTTATTTTATAGAAACTGAGTTATATTATTGAAAACTGAACTTGTGAATACTACTTCTTTCTACTAATCTTCTTATTACTTTTTTTATATAATAAGTACTAAATATGGTATATATTTTCAAGTCATTAAACATAATTATTTTTTATTTAATATGTTTATAAGATAGACTCATTAGTCATTATTTAACGTTACAATAGTGAAATTAAAAAAGTAAAAAGGAAAACTCTCCAGTTACCATAATAATTCGTCCTATCCAAATCCAATTTCTGATTTCTTCACATATTGAACGAACTACTGGGAGAAACACACTAAATCAACTATCTATCAATTCCAAAAACCGATTTCCTTCATTCCTTGCCAGTTGCCACCAAGCATTTCTTTCAAGAAGTGTTACTAATTCAATCTTTAATTTCACATATTATATATTTTTTTAATACACTTTTTTCATTGTTGATTAAACATTTCACATCTCTTCCAATTTGCCAAACACACACTTCAATGTGGATATTGACCGGCAAATCAATATCTTCTTCGTCACTCAACTTGGCTCGATTAGGGCACATAAGAAATGTATTACTGGAATGTTAATAACAAAAACAGTCTCTTCCTGGACTTTCAAAGAACCAAGATTTGTGGGACTCATGTCATACTATTCACTATAAAAAAAAATTTCCAACAGCATAGATCTGTTGGTAATCCCAAAAATCCATTAGTAATTCATTATTTTTGACAAATTTTCTCATAGAAAATTTTAAAAGATAAAATTTTGCTGTTCATCAGTAATTATCAATGGAAATATCCGTCAAAAAGAGATCGTTAGTAATTCTAATGGATTTTCTGACAAAAATATCGGTGGAAAAATAGTACAAAGCCTGCACATTGCACTAAGCTCAAAGAATCCTATATTTGTGCAATCTCATATTTGGGCTAAGCGTGCAAGTGTGGGCTAAGTGCGCGTGACCAACTCACTAATCCTGCATGCTGTGTTAAGCCCAAAAATATCTTTGTTTTGTAATATCTCTGTTTGGGCTAAGCGCACAGGTGTAGGCTAAGCCAGTCACACATTCTCAATAAGCAAAATTTGTAGAAAAAATTCATTTGCAATTATTATTAAGCTGGACAGGTGTGCTAAGCCCTGGAATTCTAATTACGTTAATTGGGCTTAGTGTGCAAGTCCAGACTTAGCGCACACTTCATATTGTTAAAATAAAAGAGAAATAGACACAAAACAAACATCTTTCCAGCATAACCCAGTTTCCTATGTTTATGTGTGAATTTACATGATAACTTATAAATTTGGCCATGAAAATTATTGAAATAAATTAAAAAAAGCTTATTTTGACAAACTATACCAAGAAGCCCATTAACAAGTCATAAGCCCTTCCGGACTAGAGAAAAAGCACTTGCATTAATAACAGAAGTGAACAATCACTATGACTTACCACTCACAATGATCATTTAAACAAGTAGTAATATTATATCTACACACGGTTACTTACATGTAGATTATTAGTTTGCCTCGTTTATCGTTTGCTTAATGTTTTATGTTCATTAACATTTCAATTACCAAGAGAAATCCTGGTGCAGATATAACATTACTGTTAAACAAATAGATAGTGGGCAATATGAGCCAGCTTCAAAACCACAAACGCACAAAACATTCTCAACCCAAACTCAAATATAATTTCCCCCAAAAGGATGAAGCCTAAAAAGCCCCTTAATAGCCACACCAATAACACAAGTAACAACATACATGATGGGGTTAAGAAACCACTAAAAACAGAACCAAAAGAAAAGAAGCTTTCAATCATAATTCATAAAGTTACATATTTCATTGAAAAAGGACAAACATTTATGTCACTAGAAACGGGTATTGAAAACCCCCTACAATCATCATTAATCTTGAACGAAAATTAATCTTGGCATATTCAGAAGAATGGCCAAAAGGATTTGCATAAAAAAACAAACATGAGATTAAAAATAATTACAAAAACAAAACCCCCCAATAGAACTTACTCCTAAAATCACAGAGTCATTGTTCCACACGCATCTTTAGACAAGGAAGGAGACTTAGATATCGAATCCAGTTCAGTATTTCAAATTTTACAGAAAAAATTTTCATGAATAAGTAAATGTAAAAATTGAACAAAAAAAAGCATGAACCAATAACTGGGCGGGCACAACAACAACTACGCGGTGGCATGTGCGATGGTGGTGCGGGTTCAACGGTGACGACGCGGCCCTGTGGGTGAGATGAAACGTGCTAATGGTAGTGAGTGAGAAAGGTAGTGATGGTGAGGCAACATTGCCGTGACGGAGGAGGCCTAGGCGCGATGATGGTGTGGGCACAATGGCAAAGTTGGCACGACGGAGGGCTCGTGCGACAACGACATTCAGTGGTGGACTGACTAAGACGTTGAAGAGCACTATTGTGAGTGAAGCGTGAGTGACTGAGACGGCTAGGGTTGGTTCTTTTTGTTTTGGGTGGATTTTAATTTTTGATGGATACATATTTGTCAATAATTTATGACATAACTAAATCCATGAATAAAATCCATCGGTAATTAATAATTTCCGACGAAAAATTTGGGTGTTGGTAAATTCCGTTAGTAATGTTCACATTTCCAATTGATCAGATTTCGTCGAAAATACAATCGGTAATTCATATATTTTTGACATAATACATTGTTTGGAAAATATTTTGTCGAAAATAGTAATTTTTCTTGTAGTGATTTCTTTCTCACTCAAACGAGGATTTCTTTTTCTTTTCTGTTTTCTTAAGCAGAGAAAAAAATATTTTATTTTTAGTGGAAGTTGTAATCTAATCTATATAGAATATATGCGAATCAATACTTATATATAAAAGAATTTATGCAAATGCATCAGGGATTAGTTTTGTATATTGCTGTCCCGCAAACATATTTTGGTTTGTATCCTATTGAAAAACTATATTTAGCAAATTTAAAGTTATAAAAATAAATGAATGTATTAAATTTATATTAAAAATAAAATATTTTAATATATTATTAATTAAAAATTATATATATAATATAATATAATTAAAATTATTTTTATTAATTTCTTTGTAGGGAAACATATTGCGAGAAGTCCCTATATATTCAGATCAAAATTTGGAGTTCCTATATATTCTAATTAGGAAAAAAAATCCTAAATTTGGAGTTCAAATAAATTGAAATCGCCCCAACGAGCATTTTGAAAGGAGTGTGTATGAGAAGTTGCTGTCGATGAATAGAACCAAGGAGGATTCAGATAAACCTGGACCGTGATGATCCAACCAATGGTCAGATCAAAATTGACATAAAGAGTCTGAACATTACCTTACATTCAGTGTATGTTTAAATGGAGAAAAAGAAAACTGAAGTAGTAACGAAAACGAGTAAAAAGAACTGTATTAAGTAAACATTCAAAAAATCATCAAGTAATTAAACAGACCCTCCTCTACTTGCTTCTAGCTAGGTCTATGATGGCATGATGATTAGAAATTTAGAACTGTTTTTGTTCGGACATAGAGCTGGATATAATGGAGAATTTAGCGCCACAAAAGGTGGTAGTCAATTTCATAGGATTCTCTTTTAGTAGTAATAAATTTAAAATTTAATAGCTCTTCATTTTATGATCACCTTTTTTTTAAAAGAGAAAACATAGGAGAGGGGTTCCCTTAATAGAACATAGGATATGAGTTTCTTACATTCCTACAAAAGTTGTTAAAAAAAAAAACAAAAAAAAAAAACTTAGAACATTAAACATATAAGTTTATATATTTGATGAAGATCAAGGAGATAAACAAGGAGTCAATGTCAAATCTTACGTCCATTGGTACTTCCCTTAACAGCTCTTCAATTTTTTTTAATTAAGTCTTTTAATTTTTAAAATGGATTTAATTTGATTTCATTTAGAATCAAAATTGGTCTTATTTTTTGAAAGTGTTCAAAGTGATAAAAGAAAAATATAATCAAATTGAATTCATTTTAAATGAATTCATTTTAAATAATAAAAAAACTTAATTGAACTTTTTGAAAATAAAGGGTCAAAATGAATATAATAAATAAATTAAAAACTAAATTAAAATAAGAAAAAAATTAAACTTAAAAAATAAATTTCTTAAAATGTAGGTTTGAACCTAACTCAACTTCAAAAACTAGCTCATAGGGTGAGGGTCTTCACACCCAGCACTTTTGGGCTTGGTGTGTAGATAGTATGGTGGGTGGTTTGTTAATGGATCTAAGATAGGCTCTAATACCATCTTAGAATATAGGTTTGGACCTAAGTCAATCCTAAAAGCTAGCTCAAGGGGTGAGGGATGTCCTCCACTTATATACTCTATCTTGGTACTATCTCTAATCGATGTGAGACTTGAGTCTTTTCCAATAAAATTAAGAACTAAAATAATAATTAAATCTTTTTAAAATTTGTGTGAGACATATATATATATATATATATATATATAGATATATATATAACACTTCCATGCATTCGAGTTAAGAAATGCAAAGAAATTTGGCTATTACAAATTTATCTTCATGAAACTCGTGAACTTCGTGCAGTGCTGCCTAGCAAACCACTACTTCACTCTCTAGAGCAAGTAGAAATTAGTGGTGAAAGTAGACATGGGCAAAAAGACAAATTTGATTAGCGAGATCAAATATAACATTTTTATAGTGATTTGTCTCTAAGTTGAGACTATATCCAATCCTTAGTAACACCATCAATTATTTACAAACCACAACCAAGTTACAAGTATTCTTTTGACCTAATCTTTTTAGGCTCGACATCTGCATATTCTTTGACTTATTTCTCTGAAAAACAATATACTAATTATTTTTTCAAGATAAAGTTTCCTTAGGCTTCAAGTTTTTTAAAGAATAAGATAGGGTAAATACTCAATTAACTATATCATCTTATAGATAGATATATAAGATCAAGTACTAGTTTATTATACTAAGATAGTTTACACTTTGAAAGAGAATAAAGTGTTTAATACACTTAAAATAAAATTTGCTTAGGAAGTTTTTCTCAAAGTTTCAAGCACTTTAGTATTTATAGCCTTCTATTTGAGGTAGTCGTTGAGGAACATGCATGGATTCTATTGTCCTTCATTTTTAGCGAAGTGTTTTTTTTTTTCTTTTGGAAACACACAATAATCATTTTTAACAAAAAATAATTTAATCTATTATTAAAATGCATACATACATGGGATTAATTAAAATTTTAATCTTTCTAGTTTTTCTTATTTTAATGTTTAGTCCTTCAATTATTTTTGACAACTTTTAGTTTTTTTTTATTAATTTTTAGTTAATATTTTAGTATTTCTAATTTTTTTTATCAATTTTTAAACTCTTATTTATTTTTATCGCTCAAAATTAGTTTGAAAAAAATTGGTAAAATAAGGACTAATTTGTTGGTTTCATAATTTGTCCCTCATTTCGTCTAATTTTTTAATTATTTTTTTCCATCAATGATTGCCTTTTAAATCTTACAAATATCGTGTAAATGATATATCTTATTTTAGTGAACAGTTACATGTGTCTGTACGGATTTCCCAGTGGGGTGGATTTGGTAAACATGTCTTAAAGTATGCCAAATGATACTGATTGATCTATTCAGATGAAAGACATATTGGGCCTATTTGGGTAAGCTTTTCTAGAAGCACTTCTAGAAGAAGAAAATAAGAGCAAAAAGATGAGATGAGTTTTTCCATAAGTAAAAATAAGCTCTCCATTAGCTAATTTGTAGAAGCTCACTAATGTAGCTTCTCTAAAAGATGAGATGACATCTACAAATTAGCTAATGGAGAGCTTATTTTTACTTATGGAAAAACTCATCTCATTTTTTTCTCTTTACTTTTCTCTTCCAGAAGTGTTTCTAGAGAAGCTAACATCCAAACAGGCCCATTAACTCTTTTGGTTTGTATCTGTCCTATTTAGTTACATATACCACATATGGATTTAGCAAGGTGCAATATATGTTGAAATATTACTTCATGCAAGGTGGAAAATCCCACCTAGCTATATATGTATGTCATCGCAGATTCACATATGAGAAATCAAGGGGTACATTTTTTTTGGGTAAATAGGGATACGTTAATTTAAATTATGTAGCAATTATTATATTCTTCTATGACACATCCTCTAATTATATAATGTTCACATGCTTTTGTGAAATTTATCAAGCAACGAATAACGACGAAAAAAATTTCATATTGTAGTGGGGCACTATAGTTTTGGATGACAAGCCTAGTCAATTAGCATATTGTACTAATTGAAGCAGCTAGCTAGAAAGGAAAACGAATTATTAAAGCAGTGTGTCTGTGTGTGTGAGAGAGAGAGAGAGAGGTATCCGAATCCAATAGCATGCAACATGTCTTTTTGACATATGCATGCGAATTGAACAATACACGTAGTAGTATTATCATACGGTAACGCTTGCTTGTAAATTGTAATGTACTTATTTTGTTTGCTTTTGGAAAGGTGTTTTTTCTTTTTCTTGAGTTCAGAGAAAAAAGAGTTGAAATTTTGTGCTGCAATAATTGCATGTGTTACGCAACTGGGTTGGATCTGCAAAATACTGTTGATAACGTGGGAGAAGTTCAGAGAGAGGGGGCAGTGGCTAGACCCTTGGATTGGAGAAACACTCTCTTTCAATATTAATCAGAAAGAGCAGTCACTAGCTTAAATCACGCAGTTATGTGGAAGGTAAACTTTCCGCAGCTTTACTGTCCCTTTTGGCTTCTATTGCCCGATCTGTTTCACTCATACTAGTAGTAGTACCAACTTAGAACACTAATCAGTGAGTGTTTGTGTGTGCATGTCCTATGACCTATAAGGAACACTGGCACATCAGTGAAAATTGGTGATATAATATCAATCATTAAATAGAGTTATCAAACTTGGTTAAAAAAAGTTCAGTATTATTAGGATATTAGTTAAAAAAGATATATTTATTGTAAAAATCTAAAAAAACGTAAAACGTATCATAATAAAAAATCTTTTTTTAATTTATTAATAATTAAACCAATATCATAAGGTCACTTGTTAATATTTGTCATTTAAAAATACTTAAGATTTAAAAAAATTAATCATCAAATATAAATATATTATGCAAGAAGGGGTAATACACTGGTACCTAGAGAGATTTACACTCAAAATCTTGTAATAATTGTATGTAAAAATTACAATTTCATAAGTAAAAATTATAAATCAGTTGTTAATAATTAATAAATTATATAAATATCAATTTAGATTAGCTAGATTGTTGTTCAGTATCACCTCAAGACGAGGAACATTTGTGGCTGATTTTATAGTCTTTAGTGGTCTTAAACAAGCTAAGCTCCAATGTAATTCCTGCAAACATTTTGATGTTCAAGTCAATATTTATATAGCTAGGAGATAATATAATTCATAGAATCAGAACTTAATTATCCACATCTAAGACTCAATAGGTTTACTTGTATCTAAGACTCAATAGGTTTACTTGTATTGTATCACATGCAGATCTTAGTACTAATTAAGGTGGTGTTTTCATGTGATTAAGGTGGTGTTTTCTTAGTGTTCTAAAGTGATCTAGAATAGTGTGGCCTATTGTTATATTTGAGGCAACAATTATTAAAATTTCCTGGGCATAGAAAAAAAAACTGTTGCCTAAAAGAATAGGCAACGTTCACCTAGACCATGACTAAAAAATTGTTGCCAAACGGTTGTCTAATGCTTAGGCCACATTTTTTTCGTCATGATTTTTCAGTTGTTGCGTAAAGTCATTTTTATTGTAGCATGAGCCAAATTCCTTAATTTATTTTTTTTAGCAGCCAAATTTCTTAATTTTTGGTGTCTATTTGTATAGTTATGGTTATGATGATTTTATACTTCGTGTTTGCACGATCGAACTCTAATGTGTGTTTAGATAGGTTAAAGATTAGGAAAATACTGAATAGTACGAAGGATTTATCGCACGAAAAATACGAAAATGTAAATCAACAGGCAGTTCGTGATTCTCGTCAATTTTGTTTTTCAGTTTTTTTTTTCTCTTTCTCATTTAATCTTTAACCAATAAAATAAAGCTACATGTAGTTCGTGCTGTTTCGTAGATATTGTTTCGTACTTAATAGCAGTGATTTATAGAAAGTATTGGACTAGCTAGACAACGGATCGTTGAACTATCAACATTAAGCTAACTTTAAGCATGGCAATCCAAACTCGTGGTTAACCATCCCATCCCATCCTGATCTAACTTTGATGGAAAATAAACATTTTTTGATCCACATTGGAGCTATATGGTTGGGGTTTTCTACTCTTGTCTCGACCCTACCTTCCAACCCACCCACTACATATACTTTCTTTGTTACAAATTTTTTTGTTGTTGTTATAACCAACATACACACACATATATTTGTATTTGAGTCAAATTATTCTTTTATTTATATAATTATTAAAATATAAATTAATTATTTTAATGGTTAAATAATTTAAGCAATAATAATATCAAATAAATGAAAAACTTAAAATTATGTACTTTTCACTAAAATATAATTTATTTCTTAATTTTTTTTTTACTAATTTGTATATATTAATTGTTTGAATTAAAATATAACTAATACCTTTATATATATATATATATATAAATTGAAATTGCAAATAAAGTTTGGCGAGAAACCCAATAAAATTCTTTCGTAAAGACAAAAATGGAAAGAGTCAAACATATCTTTTTATCCACATGTTGTTATGCCTAGGCTAGGTGAAATTTTTATTTATTATTTTATTTTTCTCTCTCTCCATTTCTTTCATTACTAAGATTTTGAAACAATAAATGAATTGGAGATTATACATATTTAATGGACATTTATTTTTCTAAAAGTTCAGTAGTGTGAGGAATAAAAAGATAAAGGAAAATGGAGAAAATCTTTTCTGGCGTAGACTACCATTAATATTAGTCAGTCAGTAACATGAGTCTTGAGTTATCTCTTATTCAATATGCAATATACATATGTTAACATGTGAGGCGTCCAGATCCTCTCCATTTCAGAAAGAAATGGGCATGTCAATTTCTTTAAATGAGGAACAAACACGTGGCACAAAAGAAAATCCAAGGATCAGAGTCTTCTCTTTTGCAATTCCATTAAAAATACCTCAAGTCTCTCAACCTATATTATTTGAACCGGTTTTGATTGCAGATAGGTTTGTATGCCAATAAATATGAAAAATATATAAATGTTAATAAGTATTTTTATATCGCTGGAATATGCTGAAAATTATATTCGTGCATTACACATAGTTTTATATTATAAATTATAAATATAAACGAAACATAAAAATTATTTTAGAAACATTATAAGAAATTTAGTTGATTTAAATACATAAATAATTTTCTCATAATAAAATTAAATCAAAATATCAAAATTACATTCTTTATTTTAAAATTTTGATAATAAATTTAAAACTTAAATATGTTTTCGTCCCTATAAAATTAGAAATATACATTTTAATATTTTTTTCTCATAAAATTAAAATATGTCCTTTTTTTTGGCCCAGAGAAAAAAATTTATATTAAACTAGTATTTTAGCTTTTACATCATATAAGATAAATATTTGTTTTATAAACTTAAAATTTATCATAAATAAGTAATTTTAAATATATTAATTATATTTTGGATTTATAATGAACAATTTAGATTGTGATATAATTTTATTTTTAATTATTGATAATTTTCTTTAAAATATTAAAATTTAAGTTAGAAATAAAGATTAAAAAGACTAAACTAAAGAGATGTCTGATTAAGAAGATGAAATCAATTTGAGAATTTATAATTAAAAGAGTGAGAAAAGGCGTTGAAACTTATAACTTCACAATCACTCTTCATTCTGTATAAATTTTTTTGTCCAAATCACATATATTTTCACTAAAGACAATCATATTCAAGTATGATAAAATTATTATAAGTAACAAAATTTTTCCTTCAACTTTTTAATGTAACTGCATATTCTATACTCGAATTCAAAACAGTAGGTTAAGTTGAAATAATCTAACACGCTAGATGATTCATGCGCTTGGTAGTGTATTATAATTTAATCTAATTTATAGTATAGGAATAAATTAAAGTGATATTTTAAACTATTTAATCAATCAAAAAGATTTTTTTTTAATTTTTTAATGTATAATAGTGTATTTATTAAACTTTATTCAAATAATGTTTTCAAATTAAATTTATTATGAAACCTTTTAGAATGAAGAGTGTAATAGGATTTATATTTTATTTTGTGGACTAAATTGTAATTTTGGTCCCTATTTTTTTAAATTCATGATTTTGGTTTCTATAGTTTTTAATTATAACATCTGGTCCTCTTGATTTTATAAATTAGCAATTTTAGTTCATATGTTAGATTATTGACATAATTGTGATTAGTAGAATTGTTAAGTTAATTATAAATTAAGTTTTCCAATAATTAATGGTTTTTAATTCATTTATAATTAACTTTGATAAAAAAAATAGTTTATAATAAACTTATTTACTCTATTAATAATAATTATTAGTCAATATTATAACAAATGAATCAAAATGGTTAGTTTATAAAACTAGGAAAACATATGATACAGTTAAAAATCAGAAGAACTAAAATCATGATATAGGAAACTATATAGATAAAAAAAATATAATTTAACCTATTTTTATTATTAGTAGTAAAATACTTTTCTATTTAACTAAACTAAGTTTCTTTTATTTTTTCTAAATTAATTATTTATGTTTTATTTAGGTTTATAATACGGTACGAATATATTGGTAAGCAAAATTAAAGTCACGTGTAATATATGAATATATATGTACGAATACGATATTACTATCATACGTGTATATGTTCTATTTATATTTAGTACAGAATTATTTTGAAACAGCAATGATTCCCGTGGCTTAATTTTTTGTGTGCCACATGTTGGCTTCTCTTTTAACGAAATGGCATGTCCATTTCCTCCCGAAATGAAGAGCATTCGGACTCGTGAGTGAGATTGTGTCCAATCCAAATTAGGTGTTAGAATTGTAGCTAGAAGTTGTTTTAATTTTAATTTCAACAAACTTAAAAGGATTTGTGTGGGAGAGGAATTTTAGAGAAAAAAAAAAGGAGGGAAGAGAAAGATTTAGGTGGTGACATCTTTTTGTTTGGAAGTTTTAAAAAAATTTGAGGATTTTTAAAATTCCTCTAAAATCCTCAAAAGCCTAAAAAATTGTTGTTCCCCCAATTTGGGGATTTTTAGAAAGAAAAATAATAAAATTTAACTCCCAAACAAAGAGGAAAGAACCTCTCTCATTTTCCTCCCTTTCCTTTTCCTCCCTTCCCTTTGAGTATTTGTTTGAGAGTTAGGAGGAGAAGGGAAGGAAAGAGATTCAAGGAGAAGGGAGGAGAAGGAAAGGGAGGAAAATGAGGGAAGTTTCTTCCTCCTTGTTTGGGAGTTAAAAATATATTAAGAGAGGGAAATTGAGATTTAATAAGATGTTAAATATGAAAATTATATAATTCAAATGTAAAAATATATTAAAAATATATTTTAATATATTTTTGAATTTGTAGTTGGAGTAGGATAGTAATTTTAATTACTTTTCCTTTTAAAAACTCCCAATTTAGGGGAACAACAATTTTTAGGCTTTGAAGGATTTAAGAGGAGTTTTAAAAATCTTCAAATCCTTCTCCTCAAAAATTAAAACTTTCAAACAAAGAGATGTCACCACCTAAATCTTTCTCTTCCCTTCTTTCCCCTCTAAAATCCCTCTCCCAAATAAAGCCTGAATTTCTTTCCTTTCCTTCTTCTCCTAACTCCCAAACAAAACCTAAGAAAATTTTAAGGGGATCCGAGGGATAGTAATTTGCATTAAGAGTCTATTGCCTTTATAAATGATGATATAGAATCTTATTAATAAGTATTTTTAGAGTATTGATTTAAGATTTAAAAGGATAATTTATTTATTATAGATATTATAGGAGAATATAAAAAAATCATAAATAATATAATTTAAATATTTTAATAAAAATATTTTTTCTTTTAATTTTTTAATCAATATCTTAAAAATATTAATTAATATTTATGTATCTCAATCTCATCACATCGAACATATTGGAATGACATAAGCAAAATTTATAACCACAAGAACTGTAGCTCGTATTCAATAATTCGAGGCAGTTTGGTTGAAATGTTCCATCTCAGAACACGTTTTTTATGGCATGAATTCTGATCAAGTACGTTCTCGTACATTTAGCATAAATGACCAAACAATGCTCGGAACATCCTTCAACTCAACCAAAACCTACCTCCATTTCGAAGTTTTTAAAAAATTAAACTTAAGCTCTGAAAAAAAAAAGAAGTAAGAATGCAAACATGGGGTACGTCATGTAGTTCTGATTGTACTCAATTATTTAATTTATGGCAGTTCCTCTTTCCCATTAAGCTCATAGCACGCAAGATGAACTTTGAGCATTGACAAATCCCATCTCAATGTTAAAAGAGAAATCTTAATTTCAGCAGTGATTTCGGGCATTGATTATACCTTCAAGATTATTTGAATGACAAACTTTTATTTATTTATTTGATGTAATGACAAAGATTTATTAACCTATTTGAAGTAACAAAATTCCAGTCAATCGTGAAGATTCGTTAGATTTAGTAGTTCATTTGTTGCTTGAGTTGATAGGTCCCTCTATAAATTTCTGTCGGGCAACAATTAAAACAATGAGAAATCATTTCAGCTCAAATTAATGAGACGAAAATGTAGATGTAGCTAATTGTTGTACAACAACATACAATTTTATATATAAAAAGTATGCCAAATAAATTTACGACTTTAATTTTTTGTTTTTATTTAATTTAAGAGTTTAATTTTGATATATTATCAGGTAAATATTTTTATTTTATACTGTTAATTAAATAAAAATCATTTTAGAATTAATTTTAAAATAACTATCACAAAATCAGAAATATATATTATAATTAAATCTTTAAACAATAATGGTAAATGAAAAAAAACAATAGTTGCACAAAACCGGAAGAACAACATAATATTGATTAGAAAAAATATTGGTAGACATCAATCTCTACTTAACACGTAGAAAGAAAGAAAAAAAAAAGAGAAAACAGAGAATCAGATGTATCATGAGTAATATAATGTGATAAACAGATAGGGAAAAAAAATTCCTATTAATAGTGTGTATAATATAAAAAGGTATCCACATATCGTCTCTCTATTAAATATACGTTTTTTATTGTTTTCTTCGTACCATATATATATATTTTGTACCCAATAGTAATGTTTAACAGGGCGTAGGTGAGCGTGGAGGAGCTTTGCATATCCCCCACCATGAGAAAGAGATTTTCAAGCGTTAAATCACTTTTTCTTTTTTGAATTAACGGTTCAGATATTTTTTTTCTTTCCTTCCTTTTGCCACTTTGTTTTGAACAGAATCAGTAAAGTGATTATAAAGTGGTCAAGGAATCTAATTCAATTGGTTAAACATGATAAGTAAATTACTGTAAAAAAATATCATAAAGTGATCACATGAAACCCTAATATATAGGCTAACAAATTAGTAACTTACCTCTATTTTTTTTTATATGTCTTTTAAGGATTTTATGTAGAAATTTAAAAAATAAAATATTTTTTTCTTAATTTTAATAAAATGGTTGTGGAATTTTTTTTTTTTAAATTTCTACTCTATAAGAAATGCACATGTGAATTAATTAAAGATTAGGTAAAAAATTATTGGGTATAGTTGACAAAAGAATATTTAATGTTATCTTGAACATTCAAAATGACATACAAATATAAACATTTTTTTTCCTTCAAAAATCCAAAAATTAAAAAAGAACAAAGAGAGTATCTACTAACAAAAGCTTAGCTAATTCCTAACCAATTACATCTCTAATAGTGTCTCGCAAGTTGTAAGTTGTCGTTGGCACCACCACTTTTTGATTCAGTATCCAAAATTAGTCTTTGGATAATAATTGAAAGATGAAGATCAAACATCAATGTTAAAGATTGAAAACAAAGTTATCAATAGTGGAGATAAAAAATCAAAGCAATCGATGGTGGAGATCAAAGACTAAAGCAATCAACAGTGAAGAATTTGTTAGAAGTTTGTAGCGATTATGGGTAGTTACAATCTGTACTCTAAATATTAGACTTATATCATGGAATAAGGGTTGAAACTTGTAAACACCCTCATATCCTAATGTCCTGCGATGATCATGGATCGACGAGTTACTATAATATTCTCAACCATTTATTTTTTCTTCAGATAAGTATTTTTTGATTACTCATTCTTCTTTCAATAATGTCTTCTTCCTTTAACATCTTCCTCTTTCGGTATCTCTTTCTTCTTTTGATAACAAATTCTTTATTTAATACGTATTACTAATTTGTTTGAGTACATTTTAATCATATAATTTTGGATGATCAAATTGAACATAAAAATTTAACACATTGGTCCATGGTAAAGGACCTACTAGGAGGATAAAGGGCATCCCAAGGAAGAATTATTCTCTTCCTCAAATATCTATTAGATTATGTTTGTTGACGAAAACAAGTGCAAAATTTACTATCAACAGGTGTTCACATCACTTTTAGATTGGGATAAATAGTATAAGTGTATACTAAATCAAAGTGAAATATATCGAAAATTTTTTGTAAATATTTCAACTGAAAGGTATACAATAACTAAAAAAATCACAAATTTAACCACCTAATAAAGGCAGAAGCTATCAAAGCTTGATCATCAAGAGCATAAGCTAAATGTAGTACTTAACTACTCAAGATAGAAGTTAAAATAGAATCTCAATTCTTAACCACCATACAAGATAGAAGTTGACACCACCAAAGTTTAACCATTAACTAGAAGTCACTAACGGCCTAACAAAAACATACATGCATGTTTAACCACCTAAGAAAAGAAAAGAAAAACTAAAATTAAGTCAAACGGGGCTAAATTAAAAGGAAGAGAAAACAATCAAAGAAGAAAATAACCAAACACTTGGTGCGAATATGAAACTACAAGAATAGCATATTAGGAAAAAATAATGATTCTTCAAGTTTCTTTCAAAACCACCAAGAAAATCAATATATTGGCCAGAAGAACAAAGCATCAAATACAAAAAAGAAAGTCATAAAAAATGTTATGTAGAAAGCCTTTGTGAAAGAATAATAGAACTTAAACCCACTTAGTGTTATCAAATTGATACGTGTATCAAATCGTACAAACAATAAAATGGAAAGTTCAATTATTGTTTTTTAAGAAATTTGTTCATTCTTTGACAATTTATGCACCTTTTACTTACTAGACAATGGATGACAATCACTTGAAATAACAATGATAAAGATACAAACTTGGTGATGAAATTAATAAAAAGGATTTTTTGTTTTCAAAGATCTAAACTGAGGAAAAGAGTTGTGAGAAAATGATAGCGAACATTGGGGTTAGAATTCATTAAACCACTCTTTCATGAATGCACAAGTTATTAATCAATGTTTGTCATTCATTTGTTATCACTTATCACCAACTTATAAAAATGTTCATATCCTAATTAATTCTTTATAAGAAGAGCCTAAGCCCTATGACTAAACTACCAATCCCTTGTATAACTTAGCCAAGTAAATTTCTTTAATTAAGAAAATGAGTCAAAGATTACTAATGGGCTTTTCTCTATAATTCCTAAACACAAGACTCATTAGGTATTAACTCTCTAGTTCATAGTTTAAATACATTTTCAAATCGCATTTAATCCATAAAATCAAGCAAAGTTTTATCAAACCAAAGAAAGCATTAAGCAAAGAAGAAAGCATGCAATGATAAATAATAAACATGTATTAATAACTCAAAAGATATAATGAGTTTGAGTTTAGTTACATCAAACCCCAAACTAGGGGATCTCAGCTACACATGGGTGAAAAAAGTATAAAAATGATAAAGAGAAGATGAAGATGAAAAATGGAGGCTTGGGAGAGTTTCACGTAGCTTTAGACATTTTCAAACCTAGGTCAAAGAAAAATGTTTTATTCCCTTACAAAAGTATCATTTAATTGCTTTGCCTTTTGTCCATAAAATGTCAGGGCAACAATTCTAGCCCAATGAGCCATAATTTTCATTGGGCTAGAGCTTCATTAATGAGTCACTAGGACACTTTAACCAGGCACACAAGATAGGCTTGATGGGCAAGTCTACTTGTAAAAAATGGTTATCTTACTCATTCTTGTTAGGTGTGCAATTTCTTTTGTTGAGCAAGAATGGTTTCCAAAAATGAGGTGCCACTATTTTTAGCTCAATGAGCACTTGTTTTCCTTAGGAAAATAAAAACTTTTTGTCTTGACCTTGATCCCAAGCTGCTTCAAAATTAAGCTTCAAATCCTACAATAAAATCCTAATCTAAACCAAATAACTAAATTCCTAAGAAACTAAATGCTAAACTTTAAGAGGTGGAAACAAAACTTTAATTTAAATAAGGAATAAATGAGATAATTACACTTATATGTACTTGTTAACATCAACATTTTCTGATTATCAAAAAATGATATTCGACAAAGTATTGAGAAATAATCTTTTAATATTGACTAATTGTACGATGATAAAAGAAATGAAGAATTAGAAAGTATCTAAGACAATAGAAGATATCAACGGTAGAGATTGAAGGTACAAGTTATCAAGGATGAAGATTGAAGACCAAAATCATCGACAGTGAAAATTGAAGACAAAACCATCAATGGTAGAGATCGAAGATCAAAGTCATCGATTGTGAAGATTTAGTGGAAGTTTGTAGTGGTTACGAGTAGTTATAATTTATACTCTATAAATATAAAACTCGAATGTTGTAATAAGGGATGTTAATACACAATTACTTAATTTCTCAAAACACCAACACACATACCATTGAAATTGGCAAAGGTTCAGTCCCAACTTTTACATATTCATGCCTGTTTATTTTACTGTGCATTTCTAAACCCTTTACTCTTTCCCGTTTCCATTTATTCTCAAAATTTGACTTTTTCAATCCCTATTTTTTATTATTATCGAAATTATTTCAAAATTAATCATTAAATTGAAAACACTTTGATCAAAAGTTATTATACTATCTTATAATTACAACTTTGTTATAATTAAAATGGATATATTCATTGAAATTATTATCATAATTTGTATTAAATATTAAACAATTTTCTATCAAGTTAAAATTATATACTTGCTTGTTTAAAAAAAAGAACTCATAATTAAAAATGAATTCTATATTTTATTTTTAAATATTATTTAGTATATTGAAAACATTTTTCTTTTAAAAAATAAATAAATTTTCATATCTAAAAAGGTAAATATCAAATGCAATTATCGAGTAGCTGACGAATGAATATGGACTCATCAAAACCTTTAGCCAATGGCAATGTAGATTTCTAATCGACATTTTGAATGAATGGTGAGTATCAATCAATGGTAACAAAATCCAAATCAACGGATTCAACGAGAAGATTCTCATTCTATTCCAAAATGCAAAAGGTATAGTCTTTGGACATTAGGAAATCTGCAGAACACATATCAACATATTAATCAACTAACTCCTAATCCATCTATGCATATATAGTACGTTGGGTAGATTTATCTATATAATCCATCACTTTGTTCTTTGAAGCAGTTTTCAAAGGTTTCTTTTCAAAGAAAAGTACCATTTTATTCTTACCCATTTTCTCATATAAACAAATTTTAACAGTCGGTAACTGCCTTTTCTAAAGGGAGAGTGGAAGAGTTTATTTTAATATATAAGTCTAAAATATGACCGACCCACACTAACTTTAATTTACATTAGGCCAAATGAATCTAACATTTGGTCATCTTTTATTTAAAGTTTATTCAAAAGTTACATGAGACACTTTCCAAATATAAAAATAATGTAACAATCACGGCAAATTTAAAGGAGTGGGGTATTTTGTTTTTAAAAAAATTACATGAATAAGTAGATTTTAAAAATATCACGTGAGTAAGTCATATTTTAAAACATGTATAAAGAAGTTGTGTTTTAAAATACAATTTTAGAATGCAATTTTTTTAAAAAATATGAAGTCATGTTTTGGATTATAACTTCAAACATTTTACATTTATTTTTAAATATTGAAGTCATATTTTTTATTATGATTTTAAGTATTTTATATTTAAACAAAAATGACGATATTATAAAATTGTGTTTTAAAATACGACTTTTTTTTATATAAAATTATGTTTTAAAATACAACTTACTTATGATCTATAATATTTTTTAAATTTATTTATTCTTGTAATTTTTTTAAATTACTCCACTCCTTTAAATTTGTCAAAAATCACTCTCTTGATTCATGTGACGACATGAAGATTCAATATTTATTAAACAATAATTGTGTCCCATAGATTGAAATTACTGAATTATCATCTTTAATTAAATTAAAATTATTGGATTATGGTAATCACAAGTTATCTAACGACTTGGTTTCTTCTATGTCATGCAAGATCAACCAACCTAAACAACTTTAATCATTGTTTTAATTGTAATGTGTGTCTATAATAATATCCTTTCAAAAATACTTCACATTACACCAAAAATAATATTGTATACCATATAATGTGAACAATAAGAGACAAAGTAGAAACTTAACTTTAGGAATAAAAAATAAATATCCTCAAAGTCCTATTGAGTGACCTTCACCGGCCTTCTGGTACTAGTTCCAAACTTAGTGAATATATATATATATATATATATATATATATATTTTTTTTTTAAATTAAAAAAATAATTTTGAAACATATATATAATTAAAAATAAATTAAACCAACTTACTTATGTTACAAATAATCTTAGAAGTGGATACCTTATCACTTACCTCCTGTCTTGTTAACAAATAGATAAATAAAATTCATACATTTTACCGACACATACCTGTTAAATTATTAATCCATAATAAATTTTAACTGCGCGGCCATCCTCTTGTACGTTTAAACAATGCATAACTCATTATTTTCGTTTTTCTAATTAAAATATGTCTCATAAAATGGTTAGCTTGGTAGTTAATTAGGAGGTATTCTCCTACGAGGAATTAATAACTTGTGCTGTTTGTAGTTAAGGAGGTATTCTCCTACGAGGAATTAATACCATATTACTATGTCTCAAAAAATAGTTAACTGGGGATGTGGGATTTGGTGGCAGGAGATAAATCATCGTCATCAACCACTGCATACAGTTATATTAACATGTTATTCTACCATAGCTTATTTATAATGGGTTATTTATCTGTACTCATAATATTCATTTAAATTATTCTCTTATTTTTTTTAATTATATCACTCATATAATTTTTACATTTTTCTAAAAATTTCTCTCTTAAAAGAGTTATACAAAAAAAATGTATCTCTACTCATAATATTCATTTAATTTATTCTCTTATTCTTTTTTTTTTTAATTATATCACTCATAATTTTACATTTTTTTAAAATTTCTCTCTTAAAAGAGTTATACAAAAACAAAATGTTGTACAACCAAAATTTCCCTTCTATATGAATTGTAGTATATCATCCAAGGCTACACATGATATCTTTAGTAATATTTTTTTATCTAACACTTACTAAAAATATTGATAAAAGCTTTTGGCACTATTTAAAAAATATTGTATAATATGAATAAATGTTGTCAAATGTTGTGTATAGCGCACCTGGCTAAAAGTTTTATCAACATGGACTATACACAACATTTGATAAAATGCCACCAAAACATATTAGTAACACTTATTCATATTTAATTTGACAATATTTTTTAAATGCTATCATATGAATCTACTAACGAACAACCTTGAAAATAGGTAAAGGATAGAATGATGAACTTGACTCTAACACGATTTGTCTGTAGAGTCAAAGTTATCAAGGAAAGCTTGACCTAACTGCGATTTGCGGTAGAACTAACACTATATAGTTCTTAAATCCAAGAATAAAGGGGGAATGCTCACAATAGAGAAACACTCAATTTGATTGATTTGAATATTCTACCTTGGAAGCTTACAGAAGATTCCTATTTATAGGCCATGTTACACTACCCTTGAAGTTCAAGTAGTGAACTTCCACCAAGGATTAATCTCCCACTAACATTTACTTCTCACCGAGCCTTTACTTCTCACTAACCATCATAATGGCTTAGGAAGCTCAGAAACACTAAAAACTGACACAGGAAAGATGAAAAAACATTTGAACGTATACCAACAAAAATAAATACAAATAAGAAAATGGGCTTAATTAAGTATTTATTCCAAAAACTAAGTAATCCACCTAAATAAACTTCAGTCCACTTATGCATCTTGAGTATTTAATATTGGGCTAATTTTGGTCTCCAAATTATTCTCTTCAAGTTTGCTGAAATTAGGGGTTTACATAGGTTGGGTTGGGCCGAGTTTGAGAAATTTTCCACCAAACCTAACCCAAACCAACCCGGTCATGAATGGGTTGGGTTGGGTTAAGTCAATTGGGTCAAAATATTTTAACACAATATTTATTTTGAAAAAAATTCAAATTTGAATAAATTATGCAAAAATTAAAAGGAAGTTCATATATAATTAAAAATTTGAATAAACTTCATGAACCCTTTATTTTCAACAAATTTAAAAGAAAGTTTATCTATAATTATTATCTTTACAAGTGCTACAAGAGTTTGCTCTTGATTGAATTCAACAAATTTCATACTGACAATATTAGGGTCACCCTCCCATCCCTTTTCAAGAACAATAGTCTTTTGTTTCTTATCAACTTATCTATTAGGGTTTTTCTAACAGTCTCTCGCATGCTTCATCAAATTAGTAGTTCCATATTTAGAACTATTAGCCTTATATGATTCACGACAATACTTACAAAAAGCATCATCATTTACCATATCAAAATGAGTCCAAACACTAAAAGAAATTTTGGTAGGTTTTCTTTTTAGCACCTTTGGTAGGAGTTTAAGGGTTGAAATTTCACTAGGACTATTTTGGTGATCATAGTCACTATGTATTAAAAAAAATATGATCCTAAGTTTGAATCTCATTACCATAATTGTGTGTACACACAAAAAAAATCACTGTATTAAAAACATGCAGCTCATGAGTTACCCGTAAAAAATATTCGTAACTGCAATCTAGGAAGCATGCATTTAGACCCATGTGTGGAATTCATGTATGCAATTATTTACAATGAAGTTGTCATGCATAGATACAAATTTAATTAACCAAAATCATACATATTAATTATCCTAAAAAAAAATCCATACGTATTAATTGTTCTTGTACGAATATTTATTCACAAGAAAATAGAAGCCGAGATCACAAAACTAAAGAAAATGGCTATTCAAAAATATAAAACAATTATAAGAATGAAGCAGCATTTCTAGAAGTACTGGATATGTTGCTAGCTATGCAAAGTGGAAACTAGTTAGGATTGTTAGAATAATCATTTGAGAATCAAACATAAAGAAGTTGTCCTCGTAAAAATGGTACGATGTTAACAGCATTCACCTACTGCTTAATAAACAAATCAATGATGACACAACAAAGCTAATGCTTTAATCGGATATATAGTCCTTATTTTACTCTCTCTCTCTCTCTCTCTCTCTCTGTGTATATATATATATATATATATATATATATATTAAGGGAGCCTCAGTGTCAATCACTATGTATACTGCCTAAAGTCTAAACTTAACGAAATAATATATACCAAATTAAAACATTATTAGATGAAGGAATAGATCCTCTATGTCTCAGTGATATATAGCGTCTTACTTCCCACTAGTATCACATAAAAGGAAAAATATAAAGGTTCGCTAATACTCTCTCTAGCATCTATCCTGTGTCCTATTGGGCACAATTCACCTAGCCATGGCCAAATGGAGGTACAATAGGTGCCTCTTCATGATCAGAGGGATTGCCAAAAATTATTTTTTAATGCCAAAATAATCAGAAAAACACAAAAGGAGGAACTAGAGATGACCCAAACTATAGTTTTATTAGACTGACAGGTTTGTCCGCTCAATGAATAGATTAAGAATATTTCCTATATATATATATATATTAAGGATCTGTCAATATAATGTACTTTCTCTCTACCTCTCACTTTATTTTTCCCTTCAACCGTTGCTGACCTTTATGTATTCTCTTACCGACAAGTTTAATTTGCCTAATTAAGCTGGGTATTTGATTCGTGGATATAATAATTTTTTATTTATTTATAAAAATCGAAAATAGAAATTGAAAAATTTACAATAGACCCCTCGATTAGCTTTTTTCTCCTTAGTTACTTCTAACTAAGGTTAAAATATAATTAAACACACCCAATTGTTACTAATTCAACGCTATGCATGCACATTTGCAAGAGGGTATAGACTTCCCAATTTGGATGGCAAAACCTAACTAAAACGGAAACAAGCGAATTAATGACATATTATGATCAAGAAAGAAATTTCTTTGATTAATTGAAAGTCTTCGTAAACTGGTGAGATTAAATAGGATCATGTGCATAGGTCACAAATAATAATAGAGCTTAGTCACGGAGGAATTAATTACATTGTCTGCCATTAATTTCCTTTTTATCGACATTTCCCTTCAGTTGAAACGACAGCACTACTACGCATATATATATAAACAAATAAATATATCATCAATCAAATTGAGCAAGGTAACGGTCAGCAGTTAGCTATGGTCTTCATGGGGAAAAATCCCAAAAAAAACTTGTCAGTGATTTGAAGCACACAGCTGATATGATCAAAGCTTCAAGCGATACATCATTCTTCACACAATACAAGGAGACAGTAAAGCAGTAAAAAGTGTCAACTTGGAAGGAAAAAAAAAGGGAAATGAGAAAAAGAAAAAAAAATGAAAAATGCTTATTAAATTTGTGTACACGAAACCATTAATGAGCATCAATATGAGACACATATAGAAGACGAAAATAATGTGGTAGTCATGAAGAAGATGTACGGAAGTGACTGATCACTACCTATTTCCTAGAGCTTCAAACAATTAACCACTTGGGGCATTGAATTTCTAGAGTGGCCGACGAGTAGTACACATAATTGAACCATTATTCAAAGTAGCAAATTAAGAAGAAAACCCAAAAGGTGAAAACTGAGAATGATATATAATCTGCAAGTCTAATTAAGCTTGACATATATTGGATGATATGTAGAATATAGAAGTACATAGATACATACATAAAGAAAATTATGAATAATGCGTTGCTTTTGGTTCCTCTCACAGTAAGGATGATGACTTCCTTGGTTGTATATTCATTCATTCACTTCCACTACCACTTTTTAGGTACCCCCACTAACAGTCTACTCCAAGTACCACACTGTGTTCTTTAAAAGCAGGTTCATGATATATTAGTATTCCACAACATCATCTTTAACCTTTTCTTGTTCCTGCCAGAGCAAACAGGATAAAAACTACAATTGCAGCAGTCTTACATGGACTACTACTACTTAGAAAATCTTTCAGCAGAAAAATCATGAAAAGTTGAAAACCCTAATTTAAATACTTAAAGTAGAGATCATAAATAGTGGCTGGAAAAGCGTTGAGAAGAGTGGAATTTTCCATGGAATGATGAGAATAGCTGAATTTCATTGAGTTGCACCTGGGGGAGGGAGGTGGTGGTGGTGGTGGTAGCGATGAGGTAGAGGCAATGATTGTTGTTGTGGTTGTGGTGTTGGTGGTGGTGGTGGTGGTGGACGCTTTCGTTTCTTCTTCTCATAACTGATTCCTCTTGCTTTGGACTGAAGTTCACGAACCTCACGAAGGTAGAGCCTCACAGCTCTTGCTCCAAAAGGGTTGGTTTCAGGTTTTCCTCCGTTTTCTTCAAAAGCTGCCCTTAGACGACCTATGAGGGCGTCAAGGCTACCCCAGGCTTGTCTTAGAGGGCATGGACATGGTGCTGGAGGGTTTGGGTGCCCATAAAAGGGACAGATCGGAGTGTGCACTTTGGTCTTACCAAATTGGTCCAAGTACCTACACATCACAATAACAATTCAACAAGAAAAAGAAAAGAGAAGAGAGATTAAGAAAAGGGTGCATGACATACTTTTTTTTTCTTAAAAAAAAGTATTCTCAACTGAGAGTACTTAACAGATGTTTTTCTATAAACGTCAATTTTAGGGTCAAATTCTTAATTATAAGTTTAAGAGATAAGATTGTCTATTTTTCACAAACGAGAGTCTGCGGTTGAATTCTAGATACATGTTTAAGAGATAAGATTATCTGTTAACTATGTTTTAGTATGGGATGATATGATATGTATAAGATGTGTATGTGTATGTACCTGAGGAATTCAAGGACGTTTGCACCGCTGCACCTGGAGAGGGAGAGAGGGGGTCGGTGATTCTTGAGGTACTGGCCAAAGGTGTTCCAGTCACGGCGCTTTTGATTCTCGTAGCGGCTGCTGGTGGTGGAGGAAGCAGAAGGGGAATTGGAGCTACCAACCAAGCTGTTGCTGGAGGTGTTCATGGTGGTTGTTGCGGTGGTGGTGATGTCAGTGTTACACGATTCCATAAATTCTTGAATTGAATCCATGGAGACAAGCTAGCAAATTAAAGAACTTGAAACCCTTTGGCTTTGCAGATCCAAGGTTGTTTTTGTCTTTTTCCACCAGGGTTCTTGTTCTAGGGTTCCTAAGACAGTGAGGCGAGAGAGTGAGAGTGAGGGATGAATGGATGGAGATTTGTAGGGATAAAAGATTACTATACTTATAATTTGGGAAACAGTGGAGGAGCAAACGCTGTTCTCTAAAAAAATATCCTTTCTTAATGTCTTTGTTGCATTTTAGAGGTTTGTGTTAAGGAATACTGCAACTACCTTGAAAGAAAAAGAAAAGGAAAGAAAGAGGAAAGGAAACAAACTCTGAATCATGATTGATATTAAGATTTCTATTTTTTTTTAGAGAGAGAGTGTGTGATTGAACCTCCAAGTGGTGAAGCAAAGGAAGATTTTATTTTTTTATTTTTTTATGTTTGAGGAGGATGCATAAGATTGATGGGAGTGTGAATGAACTGTTCCTCTTTACTATTCGCAGTTGCAGTTTTCATATATTGAGTAATACTAAGGCTACCCGGGGCAATATTGTTGGGCTTTTTTAGCTAGTTTTTAAATTCAGAGATAGCCAAGGATTTTGGTTTTGTTTTTCCTTAAAAGGGTGGTGCAAATTCAGACTTTCATCATTTTTATTAATGCTTACATTAATATTCCTCCTTGTGTTGGAAGTAGATATGATATACAGAGTCAGAGAAAAGGGATATATGGGTGATAGATAGCTAGGGCTTAGGAGGGTTGTACAATAGCTTGAGAGATGGATGATGGAGACAGAAAAAAGCTTGAAGGGTAAAAAATGAGGTAATAAACATGATTCTGTTTCTTGACACTATAAGTTCAACTTTGAATGACAGTTCCTTGCGAAATTGACTAGAATGCCCCTCTTAATTTCTCCCTTTTCGTCTTTCCATTGCTAAAGAACATAAAACGTTTAAATTCTTACGCTGTTGTGTCTCCTTCTTTCTCACTCAGTATAAGGAAATGAAATTATCACGTACGTGCAACAATTTTCCTTTAAAAAAAAACACTCAACAATTGCACACTGTATTGTGACCGAAATTTTTACTATACTTTTTCCCAAAGGAAATTTCGATTATAATATAAAAATGATTATTTTAAAACAAATTTTTTTGTGTGACTGTAAATTAAAATAAAATATACAATGTGTACGTACAATTTGATATATTGGATGTTGCATATATGATATAACTTATCTTTGGATCACCATTGAGTGATAAGCTCAATTGTAAGAGGTGTTCTTGTTTAACCAATAGTTTAATTTCAAATTCATTTAATTGAAATTGTATTTTCAATTATCTTTTTTTAGTATCGAAATCAAATTCTAATTAAAGATAATTTAGGAAAAAAATATTTTTAAATAAAATTAATAAATGTTACTATCTTTCTTAATTAGTATAATTTTTTATTATTATATTCGAATACGGAGGAAGTACATAGTTACCTAGTTTAACTCTTCATTATATGTCCTTGATAGATAAATTCTATCTTAAAAAATTCCATTCACATTCTTTAACTTTTTTCACTTTTAATTTTTTTTGTCATTTTTATTTATCAACTTCAGCAAAAAGTTGAAAATGTTGGCATGTTTATTAAATACGTTTTGAAACTAAATTTCACACAGGACCCTATTTAAAGTGATAAACTTAATTTATTTCCTTGTTATCATGATATTATATTTTAGTAAAATGTTATATTTCCAGGAAAATTAAAGACTTGAACAATTTCCCCTAGTTGTAATATGTTCTTTTCTAAAAAAATTATTCTATTTAAAAGATTTACTAAAACCCTATATTTTATAATTATGTATAATTTGTAATTATATATGGATATATAAGTTTCTGAAGGAGATGATAATGCAAAAGTGTTTGTACACTTAGATAATAAAAAACGATTGATATTTTCAGATTTAGTTCCTATATATTTTTTAATAGTATTGCTCAATTCATAAATTTAATACACATCACGCAGTAAAAAAAAAATAATACACGTCATATCAACTAGATAAAAGAAATAAGAAATATCATATTCATATATAACAAATTTTGACAACACTTTTTTTACTCTTTATCTCTCCATCATATCACTCACCACACCTTATATTTTTTGCTCTTATGATCTTCTATACCTTTCATATCTATATTATATTAATTGTTATGTGCGCATTTTAGTTGTGTAAGTATAATTGTTCAGAAAAATATCATTGGCTGAGTCAAGCAGCTATACGCCCCTTTTTTTTTTTTTTTTTTGCCTTCAATGCCACTCTCTGCGTTTACTTTCAACTTTTTACTTTCTCAAATTAGCACTTTCTTTTTAAATGGTTTCTTTCGATATTAATTTAGGTATGACTTTGCAATTAATTGAAACTCTAGTTCGACTGAAAAATTTGAAACTTGATTTTGGAAATTAAAAAAAGATGACTTCAATTCATATACATGTGCATCTTACGGATACAAGATTTGATGTCGCCACCGTATTAAAACATTAATGTAGTTCACCTAAAAGGAAAAGGAGAAAATACTTGACCAGGATTTTAATTTTCCTTCGATCAACGTACATTCAAGTGGGGGCAATTGAATGATTCGCTCTTCGATAGGAAATTTTTGTCTCTGATTATTTTTTAATTCTTGCTTGGCTGTCCATGAATTTTTTTGAACTAGGACCTTTGACTGTTTTTGCCTTTTAACTATTTTTTTTATACATAAACTACAATAAATTTCAATCTAAAGTGTTATATTCGTTACTCTTTTCCTAATTAGTTTCAGTCATAAACAGTACCCAGATTATTGTATACGAATGACTGATTCTAGGATGCACAAGGAAGATGGGTCTTGTACCGTGCACAAGTAAGTAGATCGTTGGATTCGAATGGGTGGCTGAGATGAAGGTATATATGATCTACATGTTCCCAGGCACACTTGATTCTAGATTTGTAGTCATCAAAAGAGTTATCCACGTGCACTTCCTTTTCAAAGTGTGGGATTTTATAATATTAAAAAAAAAAAAAAAACAAATCAGTCAGACATGCCTTTCTCTCTCCATTTTACATTACCAGCCCATTTCTTTCTTTATTTTATCATTCAAATTATACATTTTCATTTGTGCAACAACATTTTATTATAAAAAAACTACAAATTTATTAGAAAATTATTTCGGTGATATTGATCAAAAATGTATTTTCAATCTACAATTTATTGATTTGTTAATTATTAAAAATCATTTCTGTTATAAATTCTAATCATCAAAATGACTGTTTTATATGGTAATATAACATTAAATGATTATATAAAAATCCTATATGTTTTTTGTTGATCTCATAATTCATTTCTAGTCTCAAGCCAGTTTCAATCTCTTCTTGGGAAGGGACTGGATTCATGATGTTGGTGCTGTTCCTTCAACTGTTCATCATAAGTTATTTTTCTAGAATGAACATGGCCAACTAAAAGTTGTCAAAGCTGATCATAATATTTATGAAACTTATGTTTCTGTTGTAGAGGAACCAACCAAGGCTTTGGCCATAACTGCTTTTGTTCGATTTGAAGACATTGAGGATTTCAACTGAAAGGGCAATGGTTCTTCCTTTGTGGAGTGAAATTCGAGGGAAAGAGATATATTGAAGAATGAGGATGTCGAAATGACCAATGTTACCAATGACCAAAACTAGTGTATATTCGAGCTATTATGCTTGAATTTCAGCTTACGTAGTCGAAAAAAGGTTAGTAGCGGCTATGTTGGCCGCTGGTTCGAATGAAGAATCAAACCTAGTAGGAAATATAACATTCGAGGCCAATCGAGAAAAGAAAATATATAATTTTTTTTGAATAGTGAAATAGCTAAATTAGTTGAAAAAGAAGACAAGGAGGTGGCTTCTGTAGCCATTGAAAGAAATTTTTTTTTGAAGAAAGCCTAACGGGGCTCATAGTTGAGACCTATCGAATTGAGAATGTTTTTTTAAGTGACTTCGAGCTAGTTGAGACTGTAGAGAAGCCTTCAATAGAAGATGATCAAAGACTTGATTATATCTATGATAACTCACCACTGAGATTCGAGAAGTCCATATCTCCACCAATCAAAAGATGGAGGCTCAAGACCCTTTTGATGAAGTAAATTTGGGAGATGATACTAATTGAAAACCAACTTATATTAGTGAGTTTCTTGATGGGAATCTTAGAGGGAAGATGATTGCCTTATAACATGAATATAAGGACTATTTTGCGTGGGACTATGATGAAATGCCTAGTCAGGTAGAGATTTGGTTGAACATAGACTACCTATTCAAGAAGGCAAGAAACCAATAAAACAAACCCCTTGAAGATTTGCACCATAGGGGGTATAACCAGGATCAAAGAAGAAGTCAAAAGGCTACCCAATGCAAAGTTCATTCAAACAGTAAGCCACACTAATTGGATTTTGGATGTCGTTCCTATAATTGAAAAAAAATGGTAAAATGTGTATTTGCATAGATTTTCAAGATTTAAATTAAGCAACTCCTAAAGAGGAGTATCTTATTCTCATTATTGATATGTTAGTTGATTCAACAACTAGAAATGAAATGCTTAGTTTATTAGATGGTTATTATGGTTATAACCAAATTTATATTGCTGAACAAGATATGTTAAAAACAGTCTTTTGATGTCTTGGTGCTTTGGGCACTTATGAATGGATAGTTATGTCATTTGGCTTGAAAAATGCAGGTGTGACTTATCAAAGGACAATTAATTTAATTTTTTATGATTTGATAGGCGATTAAATGCAAGTATACATATATGATGTTGTTGTTAAATCAGAATTGAAAGAATCATTTGAGAACATAATTCAAGATAATAAGAAAGCATGGATTGAAAATGAATCCTATCAAATGTGCTTTCGGTGTTTCTATAGGTGAATTCCTTGGATTTGTCATACATCAAAAAGGAGTTGGAATTGACAAGAACAAAGCCAAAGCAATAATAGAGACTTCTCCACCTAAAAATAAGAAACAACTTCAATCTTTGTCAAGTATAGCCTGATAAGAAAGTTCTCTCATGTTATTACTTTTTACTAGATTTGCTTTTATGCATTTATATATAAAATATCTAGATTTTGCTAAAGTAATAGTTTTTCTTTTATCTATATAAAAGAAAAACCTAAATAGTTGAAGCTTGAAGCCTTTAAACCTTATTCCCATTATATCACGTTCAAATGGTTAGTGCTATATCAAATGACAATGGACATATGGAATGACAAAATGATGCACAAGCACTAAATTCTAAATTTCATATTCGTCACAATCCGATTTGAAAAGTGTCCCTCCAGACTAATTTAACTATATCACTTTTAGATTATCTATTCAATTATTTATTATACCACTCTTCATCTCTTCTCCTTTAATTAAGGTAGAAAAATTATTTTCGGTATCACAATCATAGAAAACAATGAAGGTTCTTTTTAATATTTTGATAGAAATTGAATGTTCAAAGTGTTGAAAAATTAGAATTTGAAATTAACGGATAAGGAATTCATTTGAGGAGTTGAAGAGAGTAAGAGAGTAAGGTTTATATATATATATATATATATATAAATACCATAGTTGATAATATTTTTGGGCCCCCCTCCACTAAGGGTCAGGCATGATTCCATATCGTTACATCAAATCAAAACCTTCTTCATGAAATAGCCACACGAAGTTAACGTTTAATCTTAGCCATCAATGTCTAATTTGGCTTGAAAGCACTAAAATTATTAATTTTTTTTCTAAATAAAAGGATTAATTGTCTCAATTTGAAATATGAGACCTAAATTACGAATTATAAAATGAGATGACTAAAATTAGCATAAATATTTTTAAAGTCTTTTTTTTTAACTGCGTATCATGTTCATTGACATGTAATAAAGGATCCAATATATCAGGGTTATCAGGCAAATGTTTATTTAGATATAGTTCATTCAAACGATTAATATCATAAATCTTAATCGTTGTTGGCCTAAAGTATTATTAATTTAATGTTGGCACAAATCGCCACTATCCAATGCACAACCTAATAATAATATTGTAGCACGAACTAAACTATGATACCATATATCGCGAGACGATAAAGGAGCACCACCATCCCTAACGACACCCGCAGTATTAGAGAACGCAATTCATATACCCACGAGATCTGATAGCTTCGACTTCTACTTCAATCTCCCACTGGCTCTCCTTCAGCTGCTCCACAAGTGCCACGGACTTTTGCAGCAAAAGGGCATGCACGTGTTTGGATCATTTGACAGCAGTGGCAGCGGAAGCAGTCGCCAGCGATGTTTTAGGGCAGTTTAACAGAAGCTACGGTAAATTACGTTCCTATTTTTTAGAATCTTTTTCTAACTCAAGAATGAAGTATTTTAGAATCTTTAAATATTATTGGAATTAGTACCATAAAAGTTTAGCCCTTGGAGAGTTCCAATAGTGATTCTTCAAAAAATATGGAAGATTAAAAATTTGATTGAGTTTTACATGATAACCAAGCCATGCCTCTATTTACAGCATGTTTTGTTTTGTTACTACAATTTTGAATTTAGTCATTTATGTTATTATATTTTTGAAATTTAGTTTTTTAGCATCCTACTTGAATACTCTATGATTTAGTTTTGTACCTGGATGCTTCAAAATTGAGAATTTTTTTCTTAGATCACTTTTCTTTGGAACAGAAAATAATAAAGATTCCTAATTGTTGTAAATTCGCCATTTAGTTGTTGCATATCAAATTTGACTATATTCTAGTTTTGGATGTTTAAATAGGCCACACGACTCTTTCATGTCTTTTTATCCTGAAAGTACTTAAATCTTTTATCTTTATTTCTCAATTAAATTCAGAATATATTTAAAAATATTTTATTTGATGGTAGATCAGAAGTTTTGTTTTCTTTTTCACTTATTCAATTTGCATGTTGATAGAATAAGAATAGAAATTTGTAAAAACAAAGTAGCATATCAAATGCCGTTCATTGATCTCTTATTCTCTACCCAAAAAATGACGTACCCAATTGTCCAGATGCTCCACGCTATTCGTAGGTAAAGGGGGGATATTGTACACAATCTTTCCCTTACATATGCAAATAAGCTATTTCTGGATTCGAATCCATGACCAACAAATCACCAAGACATAACTTTACCGGTGTGTCAGAGCTCTACCTGTGAATGCAAAACGCGTCATCACCTAATTACTCAAAGTAAACCTCCACCATGTCAGTTGGTTCAAGAGCAACCTTCCGTAACTTCTGAATCCTCTTCACAGTCTGAACAGAAAAACTCCAAATAGATTTAACTCAATTCTAGACCTTTAAAGGTGAAAGTGAATAATTAAATTGAAGCAAAACATTACACAACACAATATAGAGAGAGATTATTGTAAGATATAGTATAATATGTGTATGTATTGTTGAAATTCTGAGGTTTTAGGTATACAGGGAGCAGATTGGCAGAAAAGAGACTCTGAATAATTTCTTAACCATTCTGATGTATTACATTTGTTGATATGTTTTTAAAACCAAGAGCTCTAACCATTATTAATCATAATCTTAACTAATTAGGGAAACAAATCATGAGATAACGAAATATGGTAACCAATCCTTAAGATATAATGGGAAACCAGGAAGATAATCGTAAAGGATAATCTAAGATACAATATTTTCATACATTCTAACATTTATTATGACTGATAGAATTGCAAATACAAAAACTTCTAAGCAACATGAATCCGAAAAATTAAACATCCCTGCTTTTCTTCTCTGTAGTAATTTTCATTTTCTAGAGAGAGAAAAATAGAGATAATGGACTCCATCCTTTTCAAGATATCACTTAAAGAAGCACCCCTAAAAAGTCATCTGCTAATTCCGCACAATTCCAGCAGCCATATCAAACTGTTGGAAATAGGATTTTAGGAGATAAGAGCTTCTCTAACGTTTATTTTCCAAGTTTATACAATAGGGTAATTAGGAATGCTATCATTAAGATTCAAAGAAAAAAGAAAAAAAAAAATAGCATCCATGCACTTTATTAATATCAATTAAATACATTGGATGTTTCTACCATGGCAATTATTTTACCCCTCGAGCAGCACCTGCAGCCTCAAACAATGACTCATCAGGACGCAAGTCCATTATCACTAGAACATCACCTATAACAAAAAGGCAGATGCTCATAAAAAAAATATGCCAAATTCATAACTGCAAATTACCACATCATAGGAAACATTAGTTGTTTACATAACTGCAGAAAAGGGAGCTATCATCAGCTATTAAAGATTCTAACCATCTCCAGCAACATCAACCTCGTTCTTGGTCATACCATCAGGTCATTTAAAATCACGGAGAACCTGAACCAAAACAAAGAGCACAAGGTACTAGTTTGCTAGTCCACAGTCTACAAGAAAAATCCATGAATGTTGGATGCTTCTAGACAGTTATATAGGTAGACAAAATTATTTGTGGTCAATATCATGAACAGACAATTAAAAGGAATAATTTTGACAATAAGGATATCTGTTTTGGAAAAGAATGCTACTGGCAGGAGTTTCAAAGTAAACAAAATATGGTACCAAAGGTACTCAAGAAAGCATTCACTCAAAATTTTAGAAAAGGAAAATATGTTTGATACTGACTATGGTCTTGTTTGGATAAACTTCGATATAAGCACTTATAAAGAAGGAAAAATGAATTAAACTTCTGTCATAAGTTAAAATCAACTTATGCACTTGAAGTTTTATAGAAGCTCTATTATCTAACTTCTTGAAACAGGATCCACACCAGCATCATGGACTCTTAGACTTGAAAATACTAAAACTTCTATAAGACTTCCCTAATCTCCACAATAACCATATAGAAGACATGCTCCTTAATTATTTATTCTGGTAAAGATCAATGCAAACTAATTTAAAAGGGCAAGGGTTTACTCAATGAAAACAGAGTCTTGGTCATTATCCCCACAAGATTAGCAGCTTAATAGCACCTAACAGCACAAGCAATTTTTTAGTTTAAATCATTGAATAGAGTACATAAGGGATATGGACAAACAGGAGGAGAAGACATCACTAAAGCAAAGAGAAAAACAAAAAGAGAAAGAAACAATAATAGCTCTAATTATGATTGTTACCATAAAGAAGGTACAAAAGAATATGTAAAACAATAAAATTTCCATGCAAGTAACAAAGCAACTTCAATAAAAAAAGATATAAACTAAGTTCATAATGTGCCATGTAGGTTTTTTTTTCCATCCCATTTGGGTGTGCAACAAACAAAATTTTATTCGAAATATCAAATGGAGAGTTACTTAATAAAAGGGCTTCGCATAAAGGTTTCTCTCCTTTTTTTGAGATAGAGAAAACATGGACAGATAATATTATTGATAGTAAGACAAAAGACAGTTAGTTTAGCCAGACACCTCCTAGAGGCTGTATATAATGAGCTACCTGATATCAGAAGCATCATATGAATTGATTGACATTAAAAAAACTGCTGAATAAATACTAAAATGTACAAAGGGTAAACTGTAACAGCTTATCACATCAAGCAAGTACCTCCTTCAATTTTCCATTTATGTCATCAAGGAAGTCGGCATCGGCGTGAACTATAACCATCTCCCTGTAGTAGCAAGAAAAGATAAAATTCTAGTATGAAACCAAAAATAGATGTCCTTACAGACATATATGTTTGTCGGCATTTTTTTATGCTAATATACCTTAGTGGAGTCTTAAGAGGTTTGTTGTGTCGCTCACGAATGTTTCGGGCAAGATCAATTATTGTCATCATCCTTGAAACACTCTGCTCAATTCGTTCCCCCTCTGGGGTAATCATGCAGTTAAATAGAAAGAGATAGTATATTAGGGGAATGACATATATCTTGATCATTACTAAGGCCAGAATCTGTATAACTTAAACATCAAAATGCACCAGAACATATAGTTTTTAATGGTAAAATGACAAAGTGTTGCATCACTAGAACAGAAACTATCAAATTAGGAATGTGTCATGTCATACCATGCACCAGCACCATAGTTTTTACCAACTAGCAGCCATGCACCATTGACAAGAAAACCCGGATGAAATATAAACATGAGTGCTGCCAAAGGATCACAAAATTAACAATCAAAGAATTTGTAGCATGGATACATAAATCTTTCGATAAAACATGCAGAATATACCCCAATGATGTACATGGGAAAACCACACCACAAAAGCTAGCCATTGTAGTTGGAGAGTCCAAGGCCCTATAAACCCCAAAGTAGAACCCCATACTTCCAATGTAGGACTCAAGCCCCATATTTTGCAATTGAATTTGACAACTATCTATATAATATATGTTCAATATGACCTTCTATTCAAGAGGAAACCAAAGGAAGTCAATGCACGAGCACTTACCATTCATGTTTAGATCAAATGATGAATGCTTGTGGAATCAGAAAATTAAAAGTAACTCATAGCTAATATGCCATTTTTTTTTAATGAGAACAAGTGAAATTAAATCAAGCAAGCAAAATAAACTTCTACAGCTACACGAAACAATCAAGAAAAGTTAAAACCTTGGTCAAACATGCTTACCAGCATGGAACAGCTCGGTAAATAAAAGGGGTTTCAGATCTCAAGCAATATGGATAATAATGTGTAAAAGCTCTAGACTTAACCATCCTACCCTTTGCCTAAGGAAAGATCAAAAATGAAAAGAAAATAATTAGGCAAATCCAATTAAAACAAAGTTTTAAGATAAACACTATTCGCTCCAAGACATAATAAAATTAACTTCTATCAAATGTTCTCAATTTAAGCTCTACTTTCGGTACTTAGTAACTTAGATGATCTGGTAAAAGGATTCCTGTATTCCGTATCAAGATTATGAATTTTTGCCCACTCCCAGCCAAAACATAAGCCTTTTCTCTTGTTTCATCTTTGTGCACTCCTCCAAACAGGTTTCTAGTCAAAGTTTCAAAAAGGGGGCGTTTCTGTCCCAAGTAGAGTTAATTCATAATTGTAGTGACAAAACTATTTTGGGGAGAGAAAGAAAAAAGTTCACTCAGTCACAAGAAAATCTTAGGGGAAGCTTGGTTTGTGCATTTTCCGTTTTCTTTTTCAATAAAAATAGAAAACAAGACTGAAAAATATTTGTTTTCTATTTAGGAAAGGTTTTTTGAGAAAACATTTTCAATTTGAGCCCCTTTTTTGAAAAGATGTAGAGTCATTTTCAGTTTTTTCTTTGGTGCATTTTGAAAATGGAAGCATTGAAATTGTGGTGGCATTTGTGTAATTAACGTGAAGAATACCCTAACCCACTCACGACAGTCTCACTCACTTTGTCATTTTGATTCTCTTTTTCCCCGCACTGCAGTTTTCATTAATGCAAACTTCTTTCTTCCTCAACATCACTGCGTTTCCTATGCCCACAAAAGAATTGCTCTCTCGTTTGGTCTCACTCAACTGAAGCCCATTCGTCTTCCTCCACAAAAGCGCTTTCGTCTCCCATGCCCTTATCTCATTCTCCTCACTCAGGTACGTTGAGATAACCAAGTCTATTGCCCAACCCATTCTCCTTATTCTCTTTTCATGATCTGAATTGATTTTTTATATCTTTTTTTCCCTCACAGGATGGCATGTTTTGATCTGACTCTTATAGTTTTCTTCCAAAATTTCAGAAATTGGATAAGGTTCATTTTGAATTTCGGTTTCCAGCAATCACATCAACTGAGCAAGATATCTATAATTGATAAAGATACAGAGCATTTGTAGAGATAATGAGACCTTTTTGGGTCATCTGACACTCTGTAGGTATGTTACATGATAATCTGGTATTAGAAATCTGACCATCTGCAAGGGACATCATATATAATTTTGGTACTAGAAATCTTATTTGATCCTATGCAGGAGATGTTACATATAATATGAGTGATTAATACAAGTTGATATTAGAAATTTGATTTATATCTTGATGGAGTTTCATTTTTTGTCATGTTGCCATAGAACCTGTTTGTGATGTTGTGATTGGCAGAACCCAAATAAATCCTTTTTGTCATCACTCACTTTGATTCAAGCAATATTTTTAAACCCATGTTAAACCTTTTTGTGATGTTGCGATCGGTAGAACCCAAATAAATACTTTTTGTCATCAATCACTTTGATTCAAGCAATATTTTTAAACTCAGCAAGAAGCTAAGTGAGGAGCGCCACCACAGTTTCATGTTTGACAAGCTTTCACGCACTTTGGTGGGGATGAATAGGGAACTCACTCCAACACAATTGTAAAAGGGTTTTTTTGAAATTTTCAAAATTGCCATCGTCCCGTTTCCAAAAATGCTGAAAATGATATTCCGGTATGAGTTTGTTTTCTAAAATTGAAAATGTAAACACCTAAGCAAGCATGGTTTCTTCATCATTTTCTATTTTTATTAAAAATGAAAACAGAAAACGGTGAAAGTAAACAGCCCCTTAGTTAATCATTCAAATTAACAGCACCATAAATGATTCCAATTTAATAACAGCTTTTCATAATTTTAGATATATGGAGCATACCTTCACAGTTTCAATGATATCTTTGTCAGCATGTTTGATATAGCACCCACTGAAGTCAGTAATTTTTCAGCAAAGCAGTCAACACTATCAACAGCTACTGTTAGATTATCCTACAGGCCAACATAGTGTTTCAGTAACCATGTCGGGAAGGGAAGGTATACAACAATAAATAATTGACAAATATACAAAAGTAACAATAAAACGAATGCAGATCCTACAGTACCAAAACATTACTTTAGGCACTGAAGAATATTCAAAATAGACAAATAGATAAACAAGGAAAATCTCAGAAGTTGTGCACTATCACCAAGGTTGCTGGTACAATTAAGTAGCAAATAGGAAAGTCATCATAAAAGATGCAGCATTGCAATGGGTAAAATGGCCATGAGAGATTAACAGAAAATGCAGCAACATGAATCAATCATCCCTGGGGACTGAGGAAAAATAAACATATGAAGGCATGCAAGTCAATGATTTAGAATATCCATTCCAAGTACACATTATGCCTCTAGCATTTCAGGATGGAAAAACTAAAATCAATCCATATATAATTTTAAGTTCTCAAAAGCACACACCTTGCTAATAATTTGATTATCAAAGCAAACACGGAAATCATCTTCGCCAAAAGCAGGGGCTCAATGGACAACACCAGTACTGCTATCGTCGGTAACAAAATTGTCGACAACAATTCTAAAAGCCATATCAGATAACTCCTTGAAGTAATCAAATAATGTTTCATACCTGCAGAACATGTTATCTTATGAGTTTCAATACTCAATGAAACCCCACATGCAAAATGTCATTAGAAAGTTACAAAACAGAAAATATGAAATGCTATATTCACAGAGCAAACTAATATAAAAGATTAATGCATTGGATGGAAGAAGTGCTCACTTTGTCCCCACTAATGATGCTCCTAAGACTTTCGCCAGCACTTCAAAAGAATCTAACACATTTTCCATTTTTTCACCTGAATCTCCCTTGATCTTTGCATTTGTATTTCTAGGAACGTCTTTTGAACTATTAACAACAGCTTCTTTGGGTTATGGATTGCAGATAGTAGAGATTCAGCAACAACATAAACTTTGCCTGAATACTTATTACGAACCTGAATTCACCAGATGAAAAAATTAAGAGTTCAAGTAACAAGAAAATAAGGAAAACAATGTCTGTGTTCACCAAACAAATTAACAATGGATGTCACATTATCAAGTACTCAATCCAAACGCATTTTCATTTTCAATCCGCAATAATATAAAATCATGCTCCAATGCAACCAGAAAAGGCTTGAAAGGTAAATTGAACAGCCTCTTAAGTTCGAAGTATGCTATTACCGCAACAAAGTTAACCGACCTTCACATAGGTAAAATTGGCATTGACGCACAGAGCAAGATTGCTCGGAAGAGTCCATGGAGTTGTCGTCCATGCTACAAAAGATGCACCATGCGGATCGCCCAAGACTGGAAACGTAATGAATGCTTCAGGGTCAGATACTTTCTGCGCCAACAACATAGAATCTTACAATTGCAACAACATACAACATAGAAGAGGGTCTTGTTTGAATAAATCTCACCATAAGCACTTCATAAATAAAAAGGTAAAATGAATTGGGCTTCTCTCATTAGCTAAAATCAATTTATGCATTTTAACTTTTACTAAGCTCTCTCATAAAACTTGTCTTACAAACTCATTTTATCTTGTTGTTTTCTTCTCCCATCAGTATTTAAGAAGTTTTAAAGTTTATCCAAACAGAACCTACTTAGAAGTTTAAAGATTTATATTTAAGAAATTGAATTGATTGCATGTAATCACCACAAAACTACCACTTTATTTTCAGCAGCCTCGAAATTAGAGAGCGGGGTTTTGCAACCAGTGCTATACGGCATGACCTAGAACAACAACAAAATGCAGCTATTCTGTTGCAACGGAATCACGAGAAATTGAAACAGAAGAAACAAAGCGGAATGAATGTCTTGAGACCTTTATACACAAGGAAGAAGGTGGCGACGCGTTTGATGATGGTGGTGGTGGGTTTGTTGTGCCGTGGTTTTTAGGAGGAGATGGTGGTGCGTGGCGGTTTTTAGTTTAATAATAAATCTCATTTTAAAATTTTCAACTTTTTTTAAAATAATTTAAAAAATGAGTCATAATTGGTTCTTTAACCTAAATAAATACTAAGTAATTTAGCTTAGTCAAATAAATTCTAGTTCACATATATATCATTATATCGTTTAAAAAATTGTACGGAAGAATTTTTATAAATTAGTTTATACATAGAATGATTTTAATTTATATAAAAAAAAAACTTAATAGGTTGGACACAGGAAGAAGGGGACTAATTATTTTCAAAGAACTAAAAAATATTAATTTATTTACATGGATTAAAATAAATTTAACCCTGATTAGAAGATGATGAAAACCAAATAAATAAAAATAAGAAAAAATAAAGAATAAGTTAGAAAATTAGATTATTTAATTATGCGTATCTTTAATTTCTATTTTAATTAAATTAAAATCAATTTAAGACCCATTACGAGCGTTGCAGGAAGTTGGAAACTTGGAATTTGGAACTTGCGAACACAGCCATAGCCCATGGAGAACATTCCGGAGTCTTCATCGAAAGGGACGAAACGCCGGCGAGACGAAGATTCCGATGCCGGAAACACCTCCTCACTCGGTACTACGCAATTCTCTCATTTTCAATACCTTTTCCATTCTCTTTGTAGACTAAACTAATCCGCACCGCAATTCGCAGAAGACGATCTTACATTCACCGACACGCTAGTCGCGCTTCGAATCATGCGAGCTCAGTTTCCCAACGTTCACAAGGTTAGGTCACCGTTAACCGCATCAACATCTTGTATCGGAATTTTGATTTTATTTTCAATTGCATTCTCTGTGTGTGCTTTTCATGAATTAACTATTTTAATCATTCGATTCAGTTTTTTTATTAGTGGTGTGTTGATGCTTGTTTCCAGAGTTCGGTTGAGCCTTTTATATTGAAGTCACAGTTGTACAGCAGTGTGAAGGACAGAACACAAGTGGATAGGGAATTAGAGGTCTGTTTGTTTGGGAATTTAGACTTTTTGCGTCGAAATTCACTACGCAAAATAGTTATGTTATTGCTAATTTATGTTTGATTGATGTGATAATATTGATTGATTTATTTGTGGTGCAGTCTCTAAGGAGGGACAAAGTGCTGCGTGTTTTCAAATTAAATACCGGACAAGATGATCATGCCATAATGTTTTTGGATGACTACCTAAACCAGGTTGGTTTCATATCCCTTCCTCTAGTTTACACTAGTGTATGACTTGACACTTTTATGTCATTCAATAACTTTATATTTAGAATATGGATTTTATCTATCTGATAGTTGAATTATAACTATTTCTTGATTAAATATTGTAGGTCCTTAGCTTATTATTAAAAATTTTATTTATTTGAAAAGTATAAATGCCATTAATCTTTTTTTTTGCTACCATATTATTGGTACGGAGTATCCACCGACGACTAATTTTTCATCAGAGAACTTGGCTGACCACCTTTAGTGGTATCTCTCCTCCCAACCACGTCTTTTTCATCTACAAGGCTCGAATTTAAGACCTTGCTTAAGAGGACTAAGTCCAGTGTTCACTCAAACCAACGACTTGTCGGTATATATGGCATTAATCTTAAATAAAGTATTGAACAATTTTAGATTAATATAAGATTTTATAGGTATGATGTATATGATCAACCTTTGAATCTAACAATAGGTTTTGGGATAAACTATCCTATAAAAAGTTATTTAATAATGTAAGTGTGGTTTTAACTTACATTGGTGTAAACTAATCCCTCTTTGTAAAGTTTGTATGTGTGTGCATGTATGTGTGTACTTCAGTTTCAGGGATGTTTTGTTTGGCCATAATGACAAACGCTCAGTTAGTATGAGACTTTCCCTCATTTTGAAAGTTTTATTTCTTTTCCTTTAAAAGGAATTAAATGTCTTTGGTGCTCTTTTTCTTTATCACCATATCAAGTTGTTTGATTGTTGATGAACTGACCTGTTTATCCTATCTAACTATTGAATCATAGATAGATCATGTTGTGAAAAGAATGGAAGAAAAAAAAGGAGGGGAATGTGAGGCTTTTGGGTGGTTCAAGACTCATGTTCTAGATTCAAAGCTGGAAACTGGCATTGACCATCAGGAGCTTGTGAGTGAGATTCTTAAATAAGCTTCTACTGTTTAATCCTTTCCACTTCTGCTCATTTAACTGTTGACTCATCAGTGATTTTTATAATGTGGCAAAATGCCCTGACTTTGGGAGAGTGCAAATGCACAATATGGGAATCTGGCACATCCACATTTATAGTGTTAAATATTAAATACGAATATCAGAACATACTATTCCATTTTACTAGCTTTTTAATCTTATAGTTTGATACTTTGATTGTAAACCAAATAATCTGGTCAATATTTATATTACCCAGGACATTTACTAAATGGGTTCCTGTGCTGAATATGGTTCTTTTGATGCAGTGCTCACTCTTGTCACTTGGAGGAAAGGTGAAGGACAGTCATATCTCCCTTCTAATTAATGCTGGCATCCTTGTGAGTAAACTGGACTTTAAAGCATTGCCAATTTGTTTATATTCAATCACTTTTGTGTTGTAATTGTCATAAAATGTTTGTTTATAAACAGAATATGAACTCTTTTAATTACAACTAATATAGGTAATCAAAGTCAAAGTATTGATATTTCTTTGGTATTAAAGTATTGATATTTTGTGAATTTACACTGATGCCTTTTCTTATACCTTGAGAAAATCTAAAATATGGATGCATGAGCATTAAATAAAGGTTTTAAGAGGGCGAGCCTTGGTGCAATGGTAAGGTTGCAGCTATGTAACCTGGAGGTAACAAGGTCAAATCCTGAAAATGGTCTCCTTGCTTGTGAGGGTAAGACTGCATACATCTACCCTCCCAAGATCCCACTAGGTGGGAGCCTTGTGCACTGAGTTGCCTTGATTTACAGTTGGGGTTTCTGATCTTACAATTTTGAGGGACTAAAAATTGGAATCTAGAAAAGTTGAGGGACTTAAAACTTAATTAATTAACCCATTATTTAATTTTTTTTCATATATTTTTTTTCATAAGGAAAAGAAAAGAAGATTGTACCCTTGTGCTCATTTCTCAGCTACTTGTTTAATCTTATTTCACATTTCTAAATCCTAACCCTTTTTCTACATTAATTTGTTGATTTAGTTATATATCATTGAAAATCCTATACACACTTTATTTTTTGTGTTTTCCATTATCAATGTTAAGCATTCGTAGCTAAATTGAGAATCTGGTAGTATTTCTTTATCTCACCCTTAGATTAAACAAATTATGCTTATTCTGATAGTGCTGATTATATGTAGCTTTAGTTTACAACTATCAGGAATCGTTGTCAACACAAATTTCCCTATTATATGAATGTACTTTATGTGATTCTTGTGTAGTTTTATGTTAATTGCCTCCTCTAGATATCTTTTTTTTTTTTTTATTTTATTTTATTTAATATCTACAATGCCTGTATGAAATGGGCATATTTGGATAAACAACTTAATTAAACATTTATTTAATAAGAGCTAATTACGTGAAAGCTTATGTTATACGTGCTTAATTTAGTAAGCTTATTTTGATAACATTTATCATGAAGCTTATTAAAATAAGCTAAAAAGAGCTTACAGAACCACTTTCAAGTGTGGTAACATGTGTGACATGTTCTTTATGTGTTTATTTCTATCGTTCTTTGTATGTATTTAATTTGGTTGATTCCTTACTAGGATTGATTAGTCAAGATTTGCATTTTTTCTTGTAATTGAGCTTGATTTGATGCCCATAATTCTAGCATAGGATTTTATGACCAAGGCTGTATAAGACCCTCATTGTAAACTGTGGAAATCAGGAAATAATATTTCAGTGCATTTCCTCTTATTTCAATTATAAGCATAACCCAAGACTTTCCATTTTCATCTCATGTGCTTAGATAATAAGACATGCTCTGTAAAACTTCTTCCAAATGTGCCTTAATATGCAATTTTTTGGTTGAGTATATATGCATAATAACTCTGCTACACACTTTTCAGACTAGGCAACTTATTGATCCAAACATGTATTGGTTTGCAATTCCAAATATCGGCTCACTTCTTAAGGGTCTTGTTCAGGTATGAACATTTAATGTTTACCATATGCTTTTGTTTGGGTGCTTGAAATCTTCTCCCTATATATAAATTAGAATATCTATATTGAATGTGAGCATTTTTAGGATCTATTTTTCAACGGGAGTGTTTTTAGAAATTTTTCTTCAATGAGAGTGGTTTTTAGGGATTTTTCTTAACCTCTTATCTCTTTCAAAATACCTTTTTTTACCTTTATTTCTAAATTGAACTTCAATATTTTTCAAAAATAAATTATCAATAAAAATAACCTTAAATAACAGTATAATTTTTTTATCATAAATCTAAAATATAATTTATGTATTAAAAATATTATTTATTATGAATTTTGGTTATAATATAATTTATATATATTCAAAAGTATTTATTTATTATAAATTTCTGTATAAATATAAACATTTATCTTGTGCATTGCATAGGCAAAAACACTAGTAATATATGTTCATGTTTGACTTTAGCACATATCATGGTTCAACTGTGTTACACTGTTATTAAGTATCTAAGGTTAATCCACTACATGAAATTTGAGCGTTTTGTTCATGTTGGGGGGAAGGCTTGCATTTGGCTTGGCAAGTTAGTATTTAGACCAATCAATAAGTTAATGGCTTTGTGAAACTTTTATGAACTTTTAAGTGCAGTGGTGGTATAATGTGATTTTTGTGCATATTATGTGCTAGGTTTACAATCAGATACTTGTGTGGAAGATTTATTTGTATTATTTACATCATTAAATTGCTAACTATACAGTAGACAATGTTGGAGAGGATTAGATATGACAGCGGGGCGGGGCGGGGACGGGTATTGTATTTCCCATCCCCATCCCCGCCCCACCCCGCCCCGTACCTGCTACTGATTACAAATAAATAATGTTTGTTTTTTTTTTAAAAAAAAAAAAATCAGACAAAAACGTTAACTAAGTAACAAAAAAATTAATAACAAACCCATATTCAAAATATGAGATCATAATTTAAAAATTACAAAACAAAATCAATCAATTTAATTAAAATCATTATGGACCTGCATATTTAATTTATCCCAAAATACAATAATCATTTAAATATATATTGTCCCAAAATTAAGTAGTACATCATATGATTAAGTAGCACATTCTTCAAATTAAATAATAAAAAAAGAAATAACTTAAAATTGTTCAGCAAATAAATGTTGATCATTCCTCCAAATTAGTGATACCAGCAATCACCATTTCACCTTCACAAAAGAAGACGAACAATTAAAACAAAAGATTATATTATATAATATCGAAAACGGAAGCAGTTTGACCTTGAACAACACCAAACATATATAAATAATGTATATTTTTTTTATCTTTTTAATCTCGAGCACTAAAATATTATTAAGACAAATAGTTTTTTATAAAAATAATTATAGATAAAGTTGCCAAACAATATAAAAATCAATTTTCAAGAGAAAATAAAAAATTATTACATTAGTGAAGAAATAAAATGCAACTTTTTAACAGAAAACAAAATAGAACTTAACGAAATAAATTAAGAACTTAAATTAAATTTTACCATTAGATTAGTAATTAATAAATAAATTTCTGTCAAAATTAATTAATAAATAAGTACTGTTAAATCTTAATCTTGTATCTCAATAAAAGACCTTAATGATCCAAATTAAACACTGAAAAGTAGAGATGATCTTATCATCGTAAACTCTAACATGATTGTCATAATACAACTTTTTGGAGCTAGTGAGTCAGATTTAAGTCACTAAACCCATCATGGATCGTTGATTACAATTTATGCAATGATGGCTATGGCATATATATGCTATCCACATAAATCTATATACATATATATATATATGCAGTCTATAAATTCTCCTGTTAGTGTTTAGTGATAATATATCTAAATAAAAAAGCATATAATGGTTATGACTGGTGATTACGTACCCGCACAAGATGGCCAATATAAAAGTGAATGCAGGAACGAGATTATAAACAGCAGTAGCGAATGTTGCTGACACCAAATCCAATGCCTCGAGGAATAGGTTATGGAATAAACTTGCACTGTTTATATGAGTACACAAACATATATAAATATGGATAGTCTTGGTCTTTCTTTGATTAATTAGTAAACAATTTAGTAATGTTCATGCATGTCCCAAAAAAAGTAAGGCAAAGGGGTGATGATAGAAAGTTAAAATGAACCATACCCAAATAAGCCACTAAAGAATGACATGAAAAGCACCCTCCATGTCAGCTTTGGCCTGCTCTTTCTGTTTTCAATATTAGAAAAGACAAAAGAAAGCACCATTTATTACTTAGCCATTAATTCTATTAGTTCAATATTCTATTTGAAACTTCTTATTTTCAACTGCTGTTGCCTTGTGGGATGCAGAATTTTATGTTAAAGTTGATGATGATGTTCATGTGAATTTAGGTAAATAGAAAAAATATTCAGTGTTTACAATTAATAATGATAATATAATATGCAGAGAGTTATGGGAGAAGTAACTATGATGAATTGAAGTGATGAATCTAAGTCACAGTTCTTACATATGATTATATATGCAGATGAATAACCTCATGAAAAAAATAAAACTAATGAAAACTGAAACGGAAAACATACAAGACAGGAAAAACATGGAATTGTCAATTCTCTGAAACATACACAAAGCATAACAAAAAGACAACAAGCATCATTTGTGGTTACAAGTTACAAGGCAAAAGCTACATATACAGATAGCACAACAAGAGAAGGATTTGCAATGAACTCTTACTTAGAGAAGAGAAAAGAACCTGAATTCAAGAAATTGAAAACTCAATTTGGCAAAGGTACAGAGAAATTTGCAGTTGCATTTTTTAAAAGTGGGCACTGAGCAGCCCCTGTTAATATTTCAAGTTAATTAGCATAACAATATCATATATTAATATTCATAATAAATACAAACCACAATTGAAAGAAAAAGTGTAATATATCAAAATTAACCATCAATTGAAATTTAATGTATTTATCCCAATGAAAAAAGTTGCAAGACTCTTTCCTATCAATTCCACCAACAAAAACTTGAAATTGAAACATAGCAATAAACAAACACATGCATAAGAGAGCTGCAAGCTTCGACACTACCATAAGTAATTATCGAATGTTGCCTTAGTTGCCTATGCAAACAAACACATGAACCCTGTTCTGCAAGCACAAGGGAAAAAAAGAAGAAAAAATAAATACAAACACATCATGCTGTTCTCCAATCTTCATTCACAAATCTACAAGTCCTCATTCCTAAAAGCCCCCCACATCTAAATAACACAAAACACAAACCCCAAATTGATTTGAATCTCGAGGACTTGGACAAAGAATGAAATGCAAGTCTCATGAGCCATGACCCAAATCATTGTAGTATTGAAAACAAACGACGAAACCAACGACCCACAACAACAACATTACACAAGCACCAATCACAGGCCATTATGACGGGATCTGAGCAAAAATCATTCAAATTGAAAAGAATTCACAAATGGGTTTCTATTGAATAGCAAGTTACATAGGTAAATGAAGGAAAAAATTGAAGGGGAGACAGAAACATAGAATAACAATGTTGGATTGAAGAACCTAACCTCGTATCTGTGTGACTTTCATGCGTACGATTTGCGGAAAAATAGGTGAAGAGTGCAGAGAAAATGAAGAGAGAGAGAGAGACAGAGAGATTGGTTGGACAAGATTCAACGAGGAGCGCACAGCAGTGTGGAGGAGCTAGATGGAGCGCGCTTGTCGGCGGCGAGGGAGGCTTTGGAGAAGGTGTCATCGTCGAACGGCTTTGGTGAGGAGAAACTTCTAGAGAGTGGAGAGAGTGGAGAATGAGAAGTGAGGGTCAGAGGGTGAGGGTTAGAATTTTGATTTTTCTCCTTTTATATATATATAAGGGTATATTTATAATTCACTAAATCAGTTAATGGCGGGACGGGGCGGATATCTCCAATACCGAAACCGCCCCCACCCCCGCCCCCGAATTCATGTTGCGGGGAAAACCCGAATCCAAACCCGAACCCGAAAAACACGATTTTTCCCTATTAAAATCAGGGCGGGTTCGGACGGATACCCACAGGTTCAAGTCACGTTGCCATGCCTAGAGACGATGTGGCCTCCCTCTAAGTTGACCACCCTTCCTACTAAGCTCAAATCTTCGTTGTAACTCCAGTTAACTGATAGGACAGTAGGCATTGCTCAAATCAAGTCAATGATTAAGCATAGATTAATAGGTAACTAGGGATTCTTCTTTGAACTTGAGCTGTTAAGCACCATTGTAGGTATTGCCAAGTCCATCTTTAAGTTTATTGCCTGAGATATTTATGTTAGAGAAGCTGAAGGATAATTTGTGTGGATTGAGTTATTTCTTTTGGGTTGGGGTATGATTCCCAGAACAAGAGATGCCCAGAATTCATATCCTCGCGCCTTAGGGTTTAATAAGTTGTGTATATTTTGATCATTAGGAATCATTTTTTGAGATAATAATGAAATTGTTTTTACATTTGTTGTTCAGGGAAGAAAGGAAATTATCTCTCTTCTCAGCCGCCATAGATATAAGGAGATGATGTTAGCCTCTTTAGAAAAGAAGCATCTTCGAATGTCTCCACTTGATATAAGATTTCATCTTCGTGATTTGATTGGTTCTGGTCATCTCAAAACTGACCAGACTCCAACTGGTTTAATCATTAGAGTCTCAAAAGATTAGAGATCCAGCAAGGCCTAGATGGCTAGATGATTGCATTTGTTTGTTATACAAACAGGCTTGAAATGATTTATCTTCTCATTTTGCTGTTAATTTCAAGAGGAGGTGCTTTGAATATGTAATGGCTTATATGGCCTCAAATGGCTGTCTTCTATGCGAGACAACAAATATTGGTGAAATGACAACTTGTTTTATCGTGGTTTATCAAGAAAACAAGCTTAGGATATTTGGCAATCACTTTCATCAACCATCAACACATACCAATTGAAGTTGATGTAAGTCTTCTATTCTGTTTGTCTCACATTGTACAATTATTCACTGATGTATTCATCTAGGATGTGTTTCTTTTTCCCTTAACTGTGAACTTCATGATTAACTGAAGTACATATGTTCATGTACATTTCAGGGTAATCCTTGCTGGCGGCAATCATGTGACTAGGTTTTGTGCTTTGATAGCTTTTATTTCAAATGTATTTCCATTGTTGATTGGTATGATGCATTGTTTACACTAGTATTTTTCAGAGAAAACATTAAAGATTCTCCTGTTCGTAATTTATATGTATCATTATTAGCAATGTAGTATTTAAATTACAAGTGATAAACTTAATTGTCTGGTATTTAAAGGTAATTTGTGCGAAGTTCCATTTAATAAAATATAATGCCTATAATGCTAGCTTGGTATGTATACTCATCAGTGATCCACTTACTCTTCATTTCAATCATTCATTTCTTAAGATTTAATAAATGTAAAAAATAACTCTAAAAGAGTTACTAGATCCCTCCTATATATATATATATATATATATATATATATATATCATTTTTGGTCTCTTATTTTAGTTAATCAAGTCTTTTTATTTTAAATTAAACAAATTTGATCTATGTTTCTTTGATTTTAAACCTTAAATTATTTTCTATTTAAATATTTGATGATTCGGACGAATTTGAGGTATAAAATAGTTTTAAACGTTTAGAAGTAAAAATAAAATAGAAACTTGATAAAATTTGGAGATTTGATCAAATTTTGACAAAAAAAAAATCAAAACTATATAACTTCTTGATATTAAAAATATAATAAAAAATTAGAGACTTAAATCATGATTTTTTAAAATTAAACACATAATTACTTATACAGTTCTTATTTGTACGATTTTTACTCATAAAATCACAATATTTTTTCTTATTATTATGATTATGACGTAGCAATCAGCTTACCATTAAGAGCTTGAAATAATTGGTGTGAAGTTATTTTAATGTGATGGATAATCTCGAATTTGAATTATGTAGGGATGTTCATAAATGATTCATTATGATAAATTTTTAATTTTTAAAATAATAATCTTAAAATAATTAAAATAGTGATATATGATTAGATAATATTATAAAATTATTTTACAATATTAATACATAAATATTAAACTCATAAAATATTTGATATCTTAAACTATTTTATTGTTATATATTTTATCATTTTTTAATATTTTGTAGAAGAAAAATAAAGGTAAGATTAAAACTAAAAATCAACCAAATTCAAATCACTTTAAATTGGATCGGATCCGATTAAAATTTTGAGTTAAATTTATTGAATGATAGATTAGAAAAATTAAAGTATTTGAATCAAAAGATTTTTTCTCTTAAAAATCGATCTAATCCAATTTTTGAACATTATTGTATATAGAGTTATATTGTATTAAATATTTTAAAAGAAATTTTATTATATATCTTATCTAACTCCAATATAATTACTTCATAAGTCCATCTTATTGCGATATAAGAGAATAAGAATAAATAATTTTTAGTTAGTGTAATAAAGATATCAATTATCTTTACAAAAACTCCATATGTTTTATTTAAAAAAAGATAGTGTCTGCATCACTTTTGTGCTTACGAGCCAAGGTTTTTACATAATTAAGAAAGTTGAACATTTTTCACTTGTGCGACTCTGATCGAATAATTTTTGGATATCAAACAGATCTTCCTAAAAAATAATTTTAATGTGATCGATTTTTATTTTTTTTTTATAATTAGTTTGACTACAGCATTCTGACTAATTGTCCACCAAAAATAGGTGTGGTGTTAAACCGAAAAAGTAGCAATCAGCTTGTCATTGAAGCCACGGTGGTAAGTAATTTAATCAAAGTGTTCAACTTTTATTGGTCAATGTGTCATGTGGTCATGTGGAGCAAGCTACAGATTAGAGAGCTTTGAACAGTGGTTACTTCAGCAGTTACTGCTCCTTTGCGGTGAAGAGAGAAACAAACAATAATTGAGTTTCAAATTTTCAATTTTGTCGGATTTACTTTTATGCCATAATAATTGCACACTATCTAACCGTCGTTTACAATTTACGATAGCGTAATAGTAAATATATTAATGAAAATGATTTTGTATTAACATTCATATTTGGAAAAGATACTAATCATACTATAAAGTGTATGCAATGTTCATTTTTCCCCCTTAAGCAGTGTTCTTCAATAATGATGAACTAAATCTAAAAAGCAAATAAGGGAATTATAAGGTCTAAAAAGTTTTAACTCTAGTGTCACATGCACAAAAGCTATAACAATTTAAAGAAAGTAAAATGGTTGTTGATATGTCTTGTACCTACAATTATCATATTTTCTATTCAAGTTAACATAGATATCGTGTTATTGAAAAAGTGCCAAATTCGGCTTAGTTACAAAAAAAATGGTGGCGTTTTATTTTCCAAGTCTCTGATGCGACGTGATGTCCTTTTACTCGGGGGTAGGAGACTTGGTAGAAACGTTATTGTTGCTATTTAATAAATGATAATTTTCATTATCATAGCAGAAATGAAACTGAAACAAAATGAAATCAAAATAGAAGATGAAAGCGAATGTTTGAACTGAATACATATTTAACAACATACATGAAGAATAATAAGAATATTCCTCTACGTACAAAGAGATGACAGGATTTTTTTTTCTCATGACGACGCTTTACTCATCCATACTTGGATTTTTTTTTTCTTTCAAAATAGAATCATTTAATTTTTGAATATCAAGCAAGCTCTTAATTTATGTACGAATCAAAATTCTTTTCTTTGAAAATTTTGTTTGGATGTGTCACCATGAATTAGAATGGTGATTCTTCTGCTCTATTTATTCAACTAAATGTATTTGATTTCTATCAAAAAAGTTTATTTTAATTGATTGAGTAAAATGTATATAATTAAATTTTTTATATTATCTTCGATTTTTATAGATAATAAAAATGTATTGAAGTCTACAGCATTGGAATTCATTCTATAGAGTATACCTATATTAATTTGGTGCTTCGCGGCTTTTCATGATATTAAAACTTGGGCTTATATGATGCAGCTGTGCCTCCTCACCTCTCTATATATCAAACAATTGATGCATTCACATATAATCGTTAACTTGTTATAATAACTTATGTTTCTGGTAGAGGAGTTGATCCATGTGATAAAATAAACAATTAACGAAGATAATTAATTGGTTCAAATTAAGGTTTTGGACCCATTATTGATTCTATAGAACATTCCAATATTTTGAGGTGTTGTTGACACATAACTTTTCGTGAAAGTTAAGTATGCAGCCAGTTTGGACCAATGTATCATATTAACAAGCAGTGAGAGACAAAATAAAATGTTTTTCTATGAATATATATAAACAAGGACACGCATGTATTGTATTAATATTATTTATTTGCTTCATAATCAGTGGACATGCCTTTGTGTTAAGGATATAATGCCTTCCCTCATCTGACAAAGTAATTTAGTTGTGAAAACGTGCAAACTCTTGTGGTTTGATTTTTGGTCTAGATTGTGTGATCCAAACTATCCAATGCATCAAGGTACACAAAAATAGACGGCTCCAAATCACTACACTATTCATATGACTGCAGTGGCTGGATCTATATATATTTATATATATGGGTGCAAATACACACTCCTTCACTTTGGAAAAACCTACATATAAATATCTTAAATATATATTTCTTTCTAATTTTGTATATTTGAATCATATGTTCTTAATTTATCACTCCTTTTGTGATAATAATTATAAATCTTTGCTTTTTTAAATAGATTATCTACCTTGACTTAGGATTTTAGACCTGTCGTTGCTGTAGGATTGTATTTTCCTTTTGTTTTCAACACTTTTAAGGATTTTCTCCATTCACAGAAAAAAAAAAACACTTTTAAGGACAAAGAAAATGAGTAGTTAATTGTTTATCAACAGAATTGGGTATGCCAGAAAATGACTAGTGTCCCATGATATAATAAACCAAAGTTTGAATCTCTATTGAAAAAAGTGTTAACATTTAATATTGATCTAGCCATTTTGAATAGGATTATCTTTAAAAAATTCACACATACACAAGAAAATCTCCCCAAATAAAAATGAAGAATAATTTTTTCCCTGAAGTCGTCTAGCTCAACTTTCAAATTATTTGGCTAATTAAAGCTAAAAATGGAGATTGAATAAGGTTATCTTAAGATTAATAGAAAAGAATTACCAATTAGATTTTAGGCTTAAATGTAATTTTGATTTCTTTTTTTAAAATTCATGATTTTAGTTACTTTATTTTAAAATAGAGACATTTAGTATTTATATTTTTCAAGATTTTCAATTTTAATTCCCTTCTTTTAAAATAAAGACATTTAATTAGTCCTTCAATTTTATAAAATTCATGATTTTTTCATTCCAAAACATTAAACAATAAGATACATTAATATGATGTTACTCAAATTTAATAATGTGACATGGAATTATTTGTTTAATTCATGTCACAATCAATTTGCTAGCGGACTAAAATAGTGGATTTTACAAAATTAAGGATCAAAATTGAAAAGGATGAAAACATTAGATGAAAAAAAAGTTGAGAGACATTGATTACTCAAAAAAAATATAAAGACCAAAATTATAAATATAAAAAATTTAAGGGAATTAAAAACATAATTTATCCTAAAAAAAAATATGATATTGTTATTTCAAAAAATATTAAAATATCATCCTTACTAATGTAAGAAAAAGAAAAGATGATTTGAATCTTACAAATTATAAATATTAATCTATAGAATTATCATTATATGTGGACAAACATTGAAGACACTCACATATCCTTTGAATTATATTAATTAGATTAGATGTTCGCATTCTTCACCCACACGTATATTATTTATTTTTTTAAAATCACAGTATGATAATTATATCCAGTGATGCTTATCATTCAAGATTGAATTTCAAATTAACCTTTCATAACTATTTGTAAAACAATAATGGAAATCGCAAGCCAATAATTTCAGAACCTCTGATTGAAAGTTTGATTATAACTGATGACAAATTATGGTTTCTCTGTCGGTGAATGTCGACAGCCAAATATTGCTTAACGCTTGGGTCTAGCTGCACCAGCGTTGGTAATGCTGTGTAATACTAATATCAAACAATTCTTGTTCCAATTAATTTGTAATCCCAATTAATTCTCATATAAATAATGATTGCATTTCCAGTGTATTAATTGTACTCTCAAAGAGTTCAACCAAATTGATACTTCTTAATGGTACATTTGTATTGTTTAAGATTCCATGGCTCTGAATGTGTATGTATTATATATTATGGCTTGTTTGAGTAAGTTTCTCTAGAAGTACTTCTAGAAGAAGAAAATAAGAGCAAAAAGATGAGATGAGCTTTTCCATAAGTAAAAATAAGCTCTCTATTAGTTAATTTGTAAAAGCTCACCAATGTGGCTTCTCTAAAAGATGAAATGACATCTACAAATTAGCTAATGGAAAACTTATTTTTACTTATAGAGAAGCTCATTTTATCTTTTTGCTCTTATTTTCTTCTTCTAAAAGTACTTCTAGAAAAGCTAACATCCAAACAGACCCTATGTATAGTGCTAGAGCTAAATTGCATGCCTGTCCATCTCAACTCTCTTTAATGCTTATAATTCCAAACTTTATAGCCACGGTTTCGAATTATCACTCTGATAGCTACCCGTTTCCTTTTCTCTGTCTCCATTATTGAAGTTTGTGACCTAAAATTCTACATTGATATATAGATCCAAATAATAATAATAATAATATAATAATAATAAGAGAGAAAAATATAAAAATTAAATTATTGAAAGTTACACAAATGATTACGTAAAAATGGCTGTAAAATAATATTATTTGCATACATATTTTTGTAATATCTTTTTTATTAGTTCATCTATTTTGTTTTATTATACTATATTTCTTATCTTGTTTTCCCTTCTCCCCCTTCCCTTCTCTCTCTCAAAAAAGTTATACAAAAATTATGTAAAAATAGAATTTCTGATTATTTTATGTCTTTTTTTTTATAGCATGACATTATGATGTCCCTTAATAATATAAGAATTTAAATTCATCTTAATACCCTTCACGTTGTCATTATCCTTAAAGACAAAATGTATATGCAATTTTAAAAGTGTTTTTAGTATTATTATTTTTAATTAGAATTAGAGTTTTTTTTTTCAGAAATTAGAGTTAGAGATTTTTCTTAGTAATTCACGCGATGAAGATTAGTGTTAAAGGTCAACATATATCATAGATGTAAAACTCTAATTATAATTCGAAAATAACTAATATTTTTAAAACCCCAGACTGATAATTTCAAATTATATAAATTAAATAGGTCAAGAGACATTAATTTAAGATTTTATATCAAATTTTTACATATTTTTTTAAAAAAACTGATATTTTTTCAAAAATAACTAATATTTTATTGACATAAAGTCAACATCCATTTTTAAAAAACTGAACAAAATCGATGTTAACATAAGTTCGTAAACATCGATTTTTAACAGTTTTTCTAAAAATCGATGTTAACATAATTTTATTAATATTGAATTTTTTAAAAATCGATATTAATGAACTCATTTATTTACAAAAATGCGATCACATTTTTGTTAAGATCGATTTTTGCTAGTTTTTTTTAGTAGTATTAAGGGAGAGGGGAAAAAATATTGTGTTGAGATTTCTTTCCCTCGTTTTCAGGAGAAGAAATTTGGCCAGGAATTTCACAATTGACATTTATATGGAAATCTCGTGAGAAGTTACCTGGATATATGTATGGTGAATACTATAAATGGACAATGAGAAGTATTTTTTGGAACTTACTCCATTGGAGAATGCATTTGCTTCATGCATGATAACATAATTAATGTAATGCACACTAAGAGAATTGTTTTTAATATATGGTGGATATTTAATTAGGATAATAATGAAGGACATACATCATACACATGAAGTTTATTAGATTATTCACAGAACTAAGTGCATAAAAGGACATTTAATTGAAAGTAGGAAGTGACATGCAATCATATAAAAACCAAAGTGAAAATATGCATTTAGCAAGTCTCAAAGATAGTTATTTGTTAGTAGGTTAAACAATTTATTTGATATGATGGATATGCATGCTTTGAACTGGGACAAATGTGTTGGCATGACGAAACAAAGTTACATGAAAATAAAAATCAAATTGGTGGCATTAAACTAGTTCATGAAAGATTAAAAGTACAATCTATAAAAACAAATATACATGATTATTCTGTCAAATATATTAATGATATAATAAGTCATTGGATTGTCAACATAATTGTTACATCATTAACGTTGTTATTTAATATTAGAAACTAAAACTATTAGTAGAGAGAAAATTATAACGATCAAAAATAAAAAATAAAAATTTGTTTAAAGATTAGAAGTAAAAATTTGAAAAAAAAGTTAGGAACCCTAAAACTAATAAAGTATCGTTCTTTACGTTATTCGTTAACCAATTCCATCAAGTAACCTTAATTAATTAAATCTAGCCTTGTAATTGAGTCTCCATGATGATTCTTAAAGACCACTCCATTCTTCAAGTCCCGTAAGGATCAAATCACCAAATGCCCAATAAGCATTCACAACTCAAGACATTTTAATAAGTTTTTAGTTTATTTTTATTAATTGAAAGTTTGTTTGATTGTTTGGTAACTAATTTTTTTTTTTGTAGTTTCTTAGTAATTTTTAATGATATTTGAAGTAAAGTTTTTTAAAACGTTAACTTCTAATTTTTTTTATTTTTTTTATTTTTTATATATTTATCTAATTTTCTAACTATCTTTTTAAATAAACCATAATTTTATTATTTTTCTGTTATTTTACACTTTTCAACTATTTCAATACCTAGTTTTACTAAACTCTTATAATTTAATAAGTTAATTTTTTAACTTCCAACTTTCAACTATTAACTAACTTTTCAACTTTTAACTAACTTTTTAGCTAATTTTATCAAATATAACCCATATATCTTTGACAAAAGATTCAAATTAAAGGTAAAAAGTAAAAGTCTCATAATTAAGTTTTGTGGAACTATCGCACGAGAGGGGAAAAAAAAAAAAGACCAAACACTAAACACACTGAGAGATAGAAATTTCATATAAAGTTAATACTCGTTGTGTTTTATTATAATTTTCATTTTAGATTAATTGATACAGATTAATAATAATAATAAATAAATAAATAAATAGAAGAAAATAATAATTTTATAAAATTGATCTTACCATCATTAATTTATTTTTTATTTATTTTGTAGTTCATATCATTAATATTGTAAAACATATAACTGGAAAAATAATTAATGTTACATTAAAAAATTAAAATAACAATTATTTTAGAATAAGTTTTTCTTTTTATACTACAATTATTATGAGACGAAAAAAATAATAAACAACTAAGAGATAAAGCACTCAAAGTGTGTATTTTAATTAGTATTTTATTTTTTAGTTATTTAAGAGGTGGACCTATCTTAACATAGGATTTCCCATATACATGAGTTAAAGATGGAATTCATAATCATATACTTAAAAAGAATAAAATTATCTACAATTCATGCCACACTAGTTCCATGAACTACTTTTGAACTATTTTAATTTTTAAATAATTTAAAAAAAATCATGTACAGAAAAAAGATAGTTAGATTTCAGTTCACTAAATCACGAAACGCCCACGAATATGTTTGTTTTATTATCATTGTAAAATTCGTTATATAATATAATTATATTATTATTATTATAAAAATATTTATGATAGTAATTATTAAGCACTAAAGCCGTTGAATGGTTAATGTAATGGTCAAAATATTATCGCTTAAAACTCTATTGAAAATGTGAAAATTCTGCATTCATTTTAAAGAAAATTAAAATAGCATATTTAATTATGAAGTGTATTAAAATTAACAACGGCCCCATATGATGGATGAAAAACAGAAACTCGTTTGCAACACGGTGCAAAGATACACTTTAAAATTGTACACACGTTGTGAAAAGAAAAACTATGTATGGAGAAATATGTAGCTGAGATTTAGCTTTCAAATCATTGTCCATGTTGTAGACACAAACAAAATATAGAGCTTCTAGCTAGCTAGGGACTTGAGTGGGCTTGGCCTCACATATCAAATAATGCAAAAGACTACATAATACAAACAAATAATTATATCTCATTATATATCATTATATTAGTGTTCTTCTTAGAGATCTCTTGCTTAATAATCATTAAACTTTTTTATGTCATCGATCGAAGCATTTACTTTTTATCGAGCAAGTTTTTCTAACCTGCTCTTTTAAGACAGTTTTTGGTATATTATAGAATGACAATGAAAACAAAAGGTATAAAAAGAAAATAAAAAAGACAGTGCCTGGTGTGGTTACCCATTTTCCTTCTATATAAACTGCAGTATCTTCTAATATGAGTAATTTTGATTTGAGTAAAAAATATTAGCAAGTTGTAATTAATTCTTCCAGTCTACACTTTTCTCTGAATAATGAGGAAAATGTAAGTATTTTTTTTTTTTTTATAATAAGTGTTCTTTTACCTGGGTGTAAGTTATACCACCAACTATTACACCATTACTCACTTTATATAGATTAAAAATTTTATCAATTTAACAGTTAAGTTATACTATCTCATTATTTTTATCTATATTTTAAGGTTATTTTGCAAAAATAAAAAATATAATAATTTTTCTTAATTCTAATAAAATAGTTATAATGTTTCCTATTTCACTTATTTCTCTTTCCACTCCACAATAAATACATATATAAATTAATTTAAGATAAGGAAACAAAGTAAGAGTATAATTTAACTGTTAAATTGAT